>JAUZSU010000315.1:615-22860 GCA_034780255.1 Parotocinclus maculicauda
ATGCATGTCGTTATGTCTTCTTACCCCCCCACCCAACCCCGAAAAAAAAACCACCCTGAAAACCAATGAACAGAAAAACCACAGCGTGGTCTAAGAGAGGCTGGGACGTTTTTATTTAGCTTTGTCTCTACGTAATAAAGTCGGTGCCGGCGGGTAATAAACGACGATTTCATTCTTAATTAATAGAATAAAGCAGAATTCGGACCCAAACTGACCCCGTAGGATCTGTACAGAGAGAGAGAGGAACTCTGAGAGGAACCTGGACTCAAGAAATCGAAAGAACAAAGTAAAAAAAGAACAAATTAAAGACGGAATGAAGAAATAAAGTAAAACAGAAAAGAAAGAAAAAGAAAGACACTCAGAAAGGAAGGAAGGAAAAAAGAAGAAAGGAAAAGAAAAAAAAACGCAATACAAAAGAAAGGAAAAGGAAAAAAAAAGAAAAAGAACATGAAAGAAAAAAAGGAAGAAGGGAAGAAAAAATAAATGAAGAAGAAATGAAACAAAGAAAAAAAAATAGAAAAGAAAGAAAGCGAAGGAAACTAAAAAAGGAAGAAAGAACAGAAGGAAGGAAATAAAAGAAAAACAAAATACAAAAGAAAGGAAAATGAAAAAAGAAAAAGAATATGAAAGAAAAAAGAAAGGAAGAAGGGAAGGAAAAATAAATAAAAAAAATTAATGAAGAGGAAATGAAAGAAAAAAAAAATAAAAAAGAAAGAAAGAGAAGGAAACTAAGAAAGGAAGAAAGAACAAAAGAAAGGAAATTAAAGAAAAAAAAAAGGAAGACGGAAAGGAAAGGAAAGAAAAAATAAATAAAAAAGAAAACAAATACATAAAGTTAGTAATAAGTAAGGAAAAAACTAAATAGAAAAGAAACTAAACAAGAGAAAGACAAAATGGAAGGAAAGAAGGAAAGAAGGAAATGAAAGAAAAACGAAGATCAAAAGAAAGAAAAAGAAACAAAGCAAATGAAAGAAAAAAAAGAAGTGAAAAAAGGAAGAAATAACTTTATAAAGTATGGAAGGAAAGAAAAAAAACAAAATAGAAAAGAAAGAAAAAAAATGAAGATAAAAAAATGAAGAAGGAAAGAGAAAAAGGGGTAAAAGAATAAGAAAAAAGAGGGGAAAAAAGCAAAAGCATGAACCTGAAATAGTTTATTCTTATTTCTCATCTCAATCGCTTTTTTAATCCCCCTGGTGCTGGGATTTGAACCCTCAACCTTCTGGTCCAGCAATTCAAATTCAAATTCAAATTTCTTTAGTACTTTTTATAATGGCGCATTTTCTTAAAGTAGCTTTACAATCTTATATTATTTTGAAAGGCCAATTCCAAATTGAGCAAGCCTAGGGTGACAGTGGCAAGGAAAAATAAAGAAGGAAGAAACCAAAAAAAGAAAAAGTGGAATGGTTTTAGAATAGTTTTGTCGTGTGTAAATAAATATCGCATTTACTCTTTTTGCTTTTGCTCTTATTAAACGTTTTTGGGTTTTTTTTCCCGCTGAATTCGGGTTATTCCGTGATCTCATTCCGATGTTTAGCCACAGCTCAGGACCGGGACGCTCTTCTGCACTCAGCTACAGCGTACCAACTGTCACTTGTTACTTTAAATAATAGATTGCATCGTGTCTTCTCCGGCCAGATATTTTTGGCTCTGTAGGAGGGCAGGTGGCATGAATAAAAACTCAGGCCAAAAAAAAAAAATACAAAAAAAATGATCAAGATAAAGCGATAAGATTTTATCCGAGTCTGGTGATGGTGCAAGTTTTAACCTCGTTTAAAAAAGTGAAGCATGATGGTGGTGATCCTCGACGTATTGATTATGTATTGGCTATTGATTATTTTCAAATAATTGTATGCTGTTGATTTATATTTCTTGTTTTATAAAGTTAGATTTTATTTTATAATATTGTGCCGCCTAATTTATTATATTATATATACTTGTATTTTATTTAAATTCTTATATTTTACTTAAACTATTATAATTTATTTATTAACTATTTTAATAACCTTCATTGTTTTTATCATTTAATTTTACATCTAAGCTGCCAAAAAGCTGCTTTCTTTTTTATCTTAGATGTCATTTCTCTCTTTCTTTCTTTCTTTCTTTCTTTCTTTCTTTCTTTCTTTCTCTTTTTTCTTTCTCTTTCTTTCTTTCTCTTTTTTTTCTTTCTTTTCTTTTTTCTTTGTCTTTCTTTTTATTCTTTTATTTCTTTTCTTTCTTTCTTTCTTTTTTTCTTTCTTTTCTTTTTCTTTCTTTTCATTCTTTTATTTCTTTTCTTTTTTCTTTCTTTTTTTTTTCTTTCTTTTTTTCATTCTGTAATCCAGAATACAAAATATCAATACACTTTCCTTCAATTTTTAATTGTTCTACTTTTTTTTAGACTCCTGTTTTTCTGTCACTCTTTCTTTTTCTATTTAAACCTTCACCTTTGCTGTTCCTCTTTTTTTGCTTTGTTTTAGTTGTTTTTCTTTATTCTCCACTTTCAAATTTCTCTTCCTAATTTGCCCTTCCTTCCCTTCTTCATTTTTGACGTCTTTTTTGTTTAACGGCTTCCTTTCTTTTAATGCAGCAGTAGTTACGTTTGTTCTAAAAGTATATAAAAGTATATTATAAAACATTTTATAAAAATAATTTATCCCAATTTATGGTCATGTCTTTAAATCTTTTATTAAGCTGGACCAAAAGTACCTGTTCTGAAAATAGCTGGAATATTTAAAAGCCTAAATAAATAAAACCACCCTCTGAGCCCCCTGGGTGGGGGGACCTGGGCCAGAATTCCTCCACGCCGTGTGTGTGTGTGAGTGTGTGTGTGTGTGTGTGTGTGTGTGGCGTCAGACAAAGGTGGCACCCATGCCAGCTGCATTACCAGCGTTGACGCATCCTGGGTGCCCGGGATTCCTCAAGATCCTGGAAAAAGAGAGAGAGAAATAAACACAAAAAAGGAAAAACATTCCCTAAAAACACTGAAGGTAAAGGTTTGGAAGTGAAGTGAAGTGAAGTATCTGATTCTTTGGCTCCTCATCTCCCTTTAAAAATCAGCAAATCCATTTACTAAACAGCTGCACCCCTGCGCAGTACAGATAACACCCTGGGCAGGCGGGCGTCGCTGCCACCCCTGCCAGGCAGGCCCAAATCTCCGGCCTGGCTTTTTGTTGTTGTTTTTAATGCTAATGACGGCGGGAACTCTTCCCGAGCCAAAAGGAGAAGGGAGGGGAAAAAAAAACCGCTGCGTTTGTGTAGATCTGTCAATTTCTATTTTGACAGATATTTGCTTGTAAGTACACACAGCACTTGTTGTGCCAGTCTTATCTCCAGCGCTGCAGAACGCTGACCTACATTACATCAAGCACAATGCGAGCAACAAACACTCTCATTCTCAATACCGCCGTTCCTCAAACACCCCCCCCCCCCACACACGCCCGCACTTCCTTTCACCTCAAAAAAAAGAAGAATTCGCTCTATGAAATGCTTGGAAATCCAATAAACGAGGTACGAATGAGGAAGAAACAAGGTATACAGAGAGGTATAATCGAGGTTTTCTCTCTGCGTTTAAAAAAAACGCCTCGAGTTTAAAAAGCAGAACCTTTAACACTGAACGGCTCGTACATTCAGCTACCGAGAACCGAGATAACGCTCTACAATACCGCCTCTATAAAGCCCTGTGTGTGTGTGTGTGTGTGTGTGTGTGTGTGTGTGTGTGTGTGTGTGAGCTGGACATGAACACACACAACGCTTAAATATCACTGTGAGGCCTAAATGTTCAAGAGTTTTTAACTTTTATATGGAAAACCAAAAGGGTCAAAAATATTCCTTTTCATTACTTCAATGGAAAGTCCCCACAAAGACAGAAAGACCAACTGGGTGTGTTACCTAGCATTTCTTTCTACACCAAACCAGTTTTTTTCCCCGTGTTTCTTTTTTTTTTACTTCCTTACCCCCTTGCTTTTTGGCCATTTTTTTAATACGTTTCTGTCACTCTTTCTCATCATTACTCTTTCTCAACATTTCATTCCTTTTTTTAAACACCAATACCCCAGTTCTACCCTTCTTTCTTGTTTTTTTTTTTTCATTTTATTCTGGAATTAGTTTAATTTTTTTTGTCATCCTTTCTTGTCCCATTTATTCCTTCACTTTTGCTTTTCTTCTTTTCTTTGCTTTTTTTTGCCTGTCTACTTTTTCTTTACTTTATTCTTTTGTTTTTTGTTGACTAATATCTGTACTTTCTAAATCCTTCCTTCTTTATTTCCTTCTTTTCTTGGCTTTTTCATTTCCTAGTTTCATTAGGTTGTTCTTCTTCCTCTCCACCATTAAATCTTATTTCCTACCTTTCTTTTTTTAATTTCTTCCTTTATTGTTACTTGTTCACTTTTCCTTTTTTTATTCCTTCCTTACTTTCTCATCTTTTTTTGGTTTCTTTGTCTTTCGACCTTTACTGTTGTTTTTGTCATTTCTTTTTTTCCTTTTTTCTTTAATTTTTTCTTTCTTCTTACCTTTTTTTATTTCTGTCTGTGTGTCTGTCTGTCTTTTTTTCTTTCTTTCTTTCTTTCTTTCTTTCTTTCTTTCTTTCTTTCTTTCTTTCTTTCTTTCTTTCTTTCTTTCAGTGATGATGTCACTACCGCTAGTGCTAAGAAATGGAAAAAGTCCATCTGCAAAGTAAACATATATTTTTTTTTTTTTTTTTTTGAACGTAAAAATGCAGCTCGATGCCAATCAGCGATTAATGAGGGAGCATCGAGCTCCGGCGTCTCCGGGAGTTAAACGGAGCTGAATTAAGAAGCGATAACATCCCTGGTGCAGGTGCTTCGCCCAACGAATAACCGCTTTAATTACTGTTATTCAATCATTCCCCTCTTTTTCATTCCCTCTACCCCCCTCCTACCCCTCACCTAACCCCACTCCCCCTCCCCTAAATACTCCACTCTGGCATTATCAGTTTTTCTTGTCAATTTACAAACAGCCATCAAAAACGGCGCGGCCTGAAAAACAAAAACGGCGTGAGGTTCTCGAGGTTCTTGTTGGTTTCGTGGGCACAGCTGCACCTGACAGGTTCTAACCACGGTGGGGGGCACTGAGGGGGGTGGACTGGGTGTATAGAATTTTTTTTGGTTTGCACCTGCTGTTGTGTTTTTGCCTCTATAATAAATATTATTAGGTTTAACACACGGGGGCGAACAGGTAAGGAAAAGTTTTAAAAATAAAACGGGCGTTTTCAAATGTTTCAAATGTTTATTAGTTACATGAAAAAAACAGAATAAAGAGCAACAGAAGATACAAGAGAAAAAAACAAGAGACGGATCAAAACAGAAAGGAATAGAAAAAGAAAGAGAAAAGGCAGATAGATTTGTTAAATAAGAAATGTTTTATAATATTTTAAGAATTAAGCATTTTTCTTTTTTTCTTTTCCTTTGCTTTGTGTCCCTCTGTCAGTTTTAAATTTAATTTCTTTATTCATTTTCTACTTTCCTCACATTAGTCTGATCTTTCTCCCTTTTTTGTTTTTTCTTTTTTCATTTTATTTCCATCCATTTCCTTTCTTATCTTTTTTTCCTCTTCTACATTTTTCTTTCATTTTTTCCTTTCTTTTCTTTTTGTTTATACCTTCGTCTTAGTGTTTTTTCCTTCAAGTCTCAATTATTTTTTTATTTTTAGATTTTATCTTTGCCTTTTTCTTTGTTTTCCAGATGTTTCTGTCTTGAACTTTATTTTCCTTGCACATTTTGTCTTTTTCTTTCTTCCTTGCTCTCTATTTCTTCTCTTCTTTCTGACATCATCGTTTTGAGAATATTAAAACGATCAGCTGATCGATACTGACTGATCAATACTGACTGATCGATACTGATTGATCGGATGAACTCTGAACTGGATGAACAGCTTGACTCTGATGATGCTCAGCCAGACTTGATGAGGCGAGATTAGAGCCGGAGCTAAGCATTGTGGGTAGAGGGACTAAGTGGAATGAACTCTGTTGACTCAGGAAGTGAGCAGTTGCTGCGAGACTTTACGAATAAATTCATCTGTCAATAGAATCAGTCATTTTGGGTGATCTGTGCTTCGCCCCGCTGCCGCCTCTTTTAGTGGGATCAAAAATAAAAGTGGATTATTATCATCATCTGGGGCTGCACCCGCTTCTCCCCCGTCACCTCCCATCGTCTCACACCGTCTCGTTTGGTCTGATCCACTTGATTTTTCTAATCTTACCATAAAAGGGAAAAGTAAAATTCCTTGTCATTTCTAAATGGAGGACATTTTTTATAAATTATATAAATTCAGTTTAAACCTAGAGGTAAATAAGTGAAACATAAAGGTAGGACAATTAAGACAAATATATATATATATAAATATATATAATTTTACAAACATCTGTTTTTTCTAACAGCAATAGAGTTCTTTAATAATCATATTTGCATTATTAGTGTTCTTCTAAAGTTCTTCTACCACCACTGTCTTCATCTAAAGATCTTCTAACCTCATTAAAGCTCTTTTAAAGTTCTTCTAACACCATTTGGTTCTTTTAAAGATCTTCTAACTTCATTAAAGCTCTCCTAAAGCTCTTCTACTGCCATTGTGTTCATCTAAAGATCTTCTAACCTCATTAAAGCTCTTCTAAAGTTCTTCTACCACAATTGGGTTCTTATAAAGATCTTCTAACCTCATTAAAGCTCTTCTAAAGTTATTCTAACAATGTTTGGGTTCTTCTTAAGATATTCTTACTTTATTTAAGCTCTTCTAAAGCTCTTCTAACACCATTGGGGTCATCTACAGATCTTCTAACTTCATTAAAGCTCTTCTAAAGCTCTTCTAACACCATTGGGGTCATCTACAGCTCTTCTAACTTCATTAAAGCTCTTCTAAAGTTCTTCTACCACCATTGGGTTCTTCTAAAGATCTTCTAACCTCATTAAAGCTCTTCCAAAGTTCTTCTAACAACGTTTGGGTTCTTCTAAAGTTCTTTTAACAACATTAAGGTTCTTCTAAAGATATTATACCTTCATTAAAACTCTTCTAAAGTTCTTCTAACACCACTGGGTTATTCAAAAGATCTTAAACTTTTAGGTTACCCCAAAGAGGGGTTCTTATAAAACCATTAGGGTTAGGATTAGTCCTCTAACTTGATTATGTAACTTCTGAAGTTCTTCTGAGAGCATTAGCCGTCTTCTAACTAATTTCTTCTGAAGTAATTTGAAAACCAAAAGCATTCAGGTTTCTTTTTCCTCTAACCAATGGGATTCTCCTCACACTCAGAGTTCTTCTAGCATGAGTACCCATGGTTCCAGCATTATGATGTTTCTATAACATGTCAGTTAGATGATTGATGTAATGGAAATAGGATTAAAAACAACATATCAGAATCAAAAACAGACGAGCCTTTGATAATCAAGCTATTAAAATAGTCTGATCAGAGGAGCCCCGCATCCCCAATTAAGGGGGAAATATCAGAGGAAACATCACCCCTGGGGCACGAGCCATCTCAGAGAACAGATGTGCCACCCACTTGCAACAGTTGTACGCCACCCACAATGCCCTGGTGGGAGTGTTCGGGTGAGGGAGCGGGCTGAAGATGATACCTCACACTAACGACGTCAGGGCTCGCTTGTGGGACTCTGTGCCTCTCAAGCTAGGGGTCTGGGGAGGGAGGGAAATTTGGGAGAGAATCCAGAAGGTCAATATTTGCAGGATAATATTTGTATATAATCCAGCACCTGCCTGGTGTTACTGAGAAACCCTCAGCCCAGAAGCACCGGCGGTGAAGGAGAGTCTGAGTGCCGTCAGTCTGCGATGGCAGATTGATGACAAAAACAAACAAGATGTTTCTCACAAAGTTAGGACCAAAGCTATTTAAATATACTCCATGGGTTGCCAGATCTTCCAATCGCCGACTGGTTTGTTCTTGGTCTACAAATGTTCCTTTAAACATTTCAGTTTGTTAATGGTCTTGTTACACTGGCATTGAAACTCAGTTACCCACTGTGCCAGTTACAGCAAGATTGTGGTTCTTCTAACCCCATTTGGGTTCTTCAAAAATCCTCCTTACACTTGTATGGTTATTCCAAAGTTCTTAATACCTTTTAGGTTCTTACAAAGCTTTCCTTAATTCTTTGTCATTTCTAAATGGTGTCATAACTTAGAACATTATTTATAAATTATATAAATTCTGTTTAAACCCAGGTAGGAAAATTAGGATAAAATATAAATATATATATATATATATATATATATATATATATATAAGCAATGAAACATAAAAATTCGGACACCAATAGTGTACTTCTACAGTTTTTCTAACAGCAATAGAGTTCTTTACTAATTATATTTGTATTATTAGTGTTCTTCTAAAGTTCTTCTAACATTTGGGTTCTTATAAACTTATTTTAACACCACTGGGTTCTTCTAAAGATCTTCTAACTTGATTAAAAGTATTTTAAAGTTCTACTAATAACATTTGGGTTCTTCTAAAGATTTTATAACTTCATTAAAGCTCTTCTAAAGTTCTTCTTACAACATTTGGGTTCTTCTAAAGATCTAACTTCATTGAAACTCTAAAGTTATTCTAATGTTTTTCATACCTTATAGGTTCCTATAAAATTCCTCTTACACCACTAGGGTTTATTCTAACAACATAAGGGTTATTCTCAAGTTCTTCTTTAACATCATTAGTGTTCTTCTTATTTTTACAATATAAGGATCATCTAAAGCTCTTAAAACCAGTTGGATGGTTCTAAAGTTCTTCTTAAATGTTTTGGGTTCTTTTACAGCCCTTCTTACACCATTAGGGTTCTTGTAAAGTTTCTTACACAAATACAGTTTTCCAAGCTATTTTAATAACATTAGGGTTCTTCTAAAGTTCTTCTTACAATATAAGGATCAACTAAAGCTCTTTTAACACCATTAGATTTCTTCTCAAATCCTTCTTACATTGTTAAGATTAATCTTACACCATTAGGGATCTTCTGAAGTTCATCTAACACCATTTCCATTCATCTGGCATTCTTCTGACACCAGTAGGGTTCTTCTAACCCATTAGAGTTAGGGTTAGTGTTCTAACTCCATCATCATATATTGCAACATTGAGGTTTAGATTACATCCATAAAAGTTGCATTAAAAGTAATTTTGTTGTGTTTCCAGCATCCCAAAAGTATGGCAGTAGGTGGACTGCCTTCCCCAAAGTACCCCTAGTGATGGGCTGTCAGAAGGTTGTGAGGTCAAATTATGCTTAGGCTGTTCTTCCTTTGATCTAGAACCTTAACCTTGTACTAGAAGCTCGTCTGATCAGGATAAAATGGTAACTACACAAAAAGTTCCTCTAATTTAGTGGACTGGACCCTCATTCAGATCTTTCTAGCAAAACCGGAGCATGTGTGTTCCAGTTTAGTGGAGGGTTTAGACCTGTGTTCAAACGATTTCCCAACATCCGAGCGAAGTTCACGCCGAGCGGGAAGTTGTGTGACCGTGACTTTTTGGTGAGCACCAGTGGGTTTGGACAGAAGAGGGTGGGCAGAGAGCATCAGGGATGAAAGATGGAGTCTAATCCCCCACATGTGGCTGCTTTTTCTCCCCACTTTTTTTTGGAAAGGAAAGCCAACTGGAGCCATTATTCAGACTGCAGGCTAAAGGCTCGAGGAAAGCATCGCCATGAGCCAAAGCACACAGTGTGAAATGAGGAGCTCGAGCTCGAATGTGCTTTTGTTTATCGGAAAAATGCACTCTAAGTGGGATTGGCAGGGGAACGGCCCAAAACTGCGTAAGTCATATAAGATTTGCAGACCGGAGCAGTCGAGGCTTCGGGCGCAGGCGGCCTAATCTTAACTCCGCCACAAGGCAGGAACAGCGGGGTCAATCCAAAGTAAAGAAATTTGGTGGAAAGTCGAGGCCGTACTGGAGGACGCCAAATCACAAAAGGCCGTACAAAGTCGATGGAATTGAGGACGCAGATTTCCGGGCACGTAAAGTCCGTCGAAATGCCAAGACAAGATCAATCTCACAACAATGGCTGCACTCCTGTACAAGATAGAGCTGTCAGGAGGGTCCCAGCGACGAATCCTTCAAACCAAGAACCACAAATTGAGAGGAAAGTTAGTAGAGCAAACTACTTACAAACAGCCCAATTTCTCCTGCATGGAAAGCACATTATGTTCAGCAAATGTGCTCAGTCTGGAATCCAGGAGGAAACTTTCTTTACTGAAAGAACCATGAAGACATGAGAGCTGTTTCAGTTAAGTGTCAGTTACTTATCTGGGTCAAAAAGAACAAAAATCTATTAGAAGACCATAATAAATCCTCATGGGATACTCCCCAAACAGTACAGCTTGGCACAGACAGGATTAGACCCCACAACCTTCTGTTACGGACTGAAGACCCTTAATTACTGAGGCATTATGGTTCACCTCTGTTAGAGAACCCAATCCATCTACTGGCATGATTTTGGGAAGATGGAGTCTTTTTCCAAGGTGTATTAGTCCAGATCCTCAATCTCAGGAGTCCAGCAGTAACATCTTAAGCAGTACTGGGGCCAAAACTCACAACCTACTGGGAAATCGTCCATTTCCTCACCCACTGAGCGCCCCACATCCCATAAAGCTTTTTTTTAAAGAAACAGTTGAAAGCTCAGGGTCTTGCTCAAGTACCTAACGTTGGCAGTTTGGCAAACCTGGGATTAGAACTCAGAACCTTCCTGCTTAGTAGCCCTTATATGTGTACTTTAACTTTAGCAGGAGCTAAAAAGTGGGATAAATGTGTGCCTCTAAGAGTTAAGGCCTCATTAGACCTTGACCTACTGGTTCCATAACCTCCATAACTCCATAACCTCCAGCTAAGAAAAGTTCTAAAGTGACAGTTTGGGGCTTTATCCTAACTCCGATCGGTCTTTATTTGTTAAGACGGGATGCTGAGATCCTCTACAATGCTTCCCCTACACGGTGCGGTGCTTGCGGCAGGGCGTGCCCGCTGGTTTACCTCTGGCAGATTGTTGTTTTTCTTGCCCGTTGCCCCTCTGTACCCTCTCACTCTTGTTAGACGAGTGTGTGTTAAGCGCTCAGGATGCACTCTCCGCCTCTCGATGCGACGTACCATGAAGTGCCGGGGCACAAACCACCAGATGTACGTCTAGACATCGATCCTCCTCGCGTCAAGTGCTTGTGTGTGTGTGTGTGTGTGTGTGTGCCTGATCTCTGGTGCCAGCTGCTTGCTTAAATTGCCTTGTTTTACAAACAAATCGGCTCAGAGAACTTTCACACCGCTTGATATGAAGGAGGGACGCATGGCTAAACCTCTGCAAACAGCGAAACAAGGAAAACAAGGAATCAGCCACCGTGATGCGTTTCATAGACGACGCTCTCCCGGATTGTGGAAACCAGAGCATGAACGAGGGGGTCAAGGTGGCACCGAGCCGCTCCGAAGTTCCTCAGAAGTTCCTCTTAACAAGCCATGGTTGAAAGCTGAACCCATGAAAATGTGACGTTTTTCAAACACAAAGGCAATTAATGTACAGAAACGACAAGAAAGCGAGAAAATCGGCGTCTCGGGGAAAAGTTTGGGCACTTCTGGATTTAATTACCAAGAAGTTCCTCGAAGATCCGGCAGAGGTTCACCAACTTTTCTTTTGTATACCTCAGAAAAAGTTTTTACCCCCATTTTATCCCTGCCAGAGATGGGCACATTGATGCCTATGCCCACAGAACACAGAATGCCCTGGATGGGTCAGTCCTTTATTGAGCGAGAGGGTCACGGTGGCATCCCTGGCCATTTCCAGGTGGATTTTTCCATCTTTTTGCAGCTCTCCAAGGACCTACTGTGACTCTCTTTCCATTTTCAGTACCCAGCACCTCCTCCCTTCCCCACCACCTCCATTTCCCTCTGTCTCCCCGGAGCTCTTCGCAGCGGGAGGCTGGCCGTCACGAACACCGAGGCCTCGGGCTGCACTCTGTGTCAGTAGATAGTGCAGGAGGCAAGGCTGGGCAGCCAGAGGGGGAGAAGCGCAGGAGCCAGACCTTCGCCAAGACCCACACTCTCTTGGCATTTTGGCAGGGTGGAGTGGCATGGAGAAATGATCCAATTTAAGCCGGTTTGGGAGAGCATGTGATTGCTCAAATATTTGATGCTTTCGAGCGCAGGAAGGCCGCGACGTCGCTCTGGAGATCGCCGCGGTGCCCAGTTTCTCAAATCTATTGAGACAGCCAGCTGGTGGGTGTCGGGGAGGGATGGGCTCTGACCGACAGCATGCCCATGATAGTGCCATGCTGGGTTTCTTTCTCTGAAACCTCTTAACTCTGCATCTAACATTTTAAAAAGCCAGAAATAAAACTCAGGCCGTCACGTAGAGCTCAAACTATGAACATTAAGGGACTTTGGATGCCCCCCTGTGCCCTCTGTTCTCCAGGGTTGGTGCCCGGCTGCCAGGGTGAGGATAAAGATATGAATAACTCACTGATGTGAGCCACTTTGAGGCGGGCATCGCTTATATTGTACAGTAGAAACAACTGTCTCTCTGAGGGAGGGGATGGCATCAGGGATCCAGGACTTATACAAGTCTGGATCTTATACAAGACAAAAATGGATCAAAAACAATACAAAAGTCTTACATCATTCTTTTGATCCCTATTTAATCCAGTTCAGGGTCGACTGATCCCCTTATTTTCGAAATGTAAAAACTTTTATGTTGCCTGACCGGTCCGAACCGAAATCCGGCACATTAGTGCCACCTTTAATGCACAGATAAAGCGCGATCAAAAGTATGTTCACCTTCCCATCTGTAGCGCTGTTCTTCTGACGTCTTAATGGCTCTTTAAATGAAGTCCGTTCCCTGCAGATCCTCTTAACTTCTGCTCATTTAGAAAATGAACCGAACGTGGAACTCGAGCAGGGGTGCCCAGACTTTTGCATTAGGCTGTACGTGGGCATACGAAGCGGCAGCCAATCTTATCCGTCCATCAGAGGGGCTGCTCTTATTTCCCTTATGTTTTAACCTATTTCCTCCCCTGGAAAAGAAAAGGCCCAAAAAAACAAAAACGCAGACCTGATTTAATCAGCTCTATAAATGACTAATGCCCGGCGCTCGCTCCGCTCTGACATTATTGATGTTGATGATGATGAGGACCACTGTAATAATTGCCTTTAATGCGGTTATTGCTATTACTGTTATTATTACTGCTAATGAAGGAAACGCCGGCCCACATCGCCCCGGCAGAAATTTCACCATGGAAATAAATGAAAAAATGCCTTTATTGGATTACACTAAAAGCAATTCCAAATAAATGGGCCTTGAATACGTCTCTGCGAGATGAACATCGCAAACATGTAATTTCATTGTGCTGGGAGCAAGGGCACAGAACTCAGCAAGACGCACAACGAGGGCGGCGCTTCTGGTTTGTATTTGTTTTTTTTCCTGGATCCTGGCGTGAGCAGCGTAGTGCCGCCCGTGCCCCTGATGGATGTGGGCATCCCACATGTAGGTTCACTTTCCTGCCCGGCTCGTCGCTCGTCGTAACAACCTACGTTTGGGGCGTCATCCGGGTGACCTCGTGACTCCAAATGTTTCCGGTGACGCTTTTAAGAATACCCCAAGTCTTGACCATTTCCACAAGCGTTACTCCGACTGTCAGTTACGACTGTCATTTTTAAAACAGGCTTCTTTTGCTTTTATGAACCCCTGTTTAATTTTTCTTTTTAATCCAGGCAAATCAAGTCGGGCACCTCATACTGTGCCAATCAGAATCCTTGGTTTATTCTGTACCCGCTTCAACTGGTACGAGGGTGGTACAGAAGCTTCGTGCACGTTCAAGTCTTTTTAAACACTTTGTTTTTTCATTGATCGATAGTTTTCCCATATAAACAGTGTCTTAAACAGAATTAAAGGAACACAATCATGTTGTTTATATTATTCTTTAGGTTCTTTTGTACTAGTTTTCTGCCATTCAGATGAGGATTTGACATCACTAGTAGGCACGTCGAGACAGTACAGAGTCTTCTTATATTTTTACGTTGCATAATTAAAAAATATTTAAAACCAAAGAATTATTAGTTAAGTTGTCCTGCCGGACAAACCTGGAGTGTAAAAAGCAAAGCATTTTATCCCAGAATGTCCCGTGACCCTAAAAATGAGTACCGGACCATCTGTTGGGTGCCCATTTGTAGTTTTGATGCCTTTGGGTTAATTAAAGGTTTATTTTTTATTTTTCTTACGCAGGTTCTTGAAGACAAAGTCGAGATGTGAGATTACGCTGCTCTTTTGCTCATTATTATTTCTTTTAATTAATGGCACTTCACTCACGTAGGATAAAGTTACAGCTTCCGTCTTTATCTCTTCATTTAACCGATTGAGGATTTGACATTTTTTATTTTTTACATTTTTTTTTCGCTGCAAGTTCATTATAATTTCTCATATACGGTGCAATTAGTTCACGCGCAGGGCCGTTATTCTCCGAGCTCAATGAGCGGCGCTTTTTGTAATTTGCTTTAATTTTCTCTAAAATTATTGCTGTATTCATAAACAACATATGGTCTGGTGCAGTGTGTGGGCTCGATAAGAGCTGCGAAAAGTCATCAATTACAAACTCAACCATCAGCTTGAACTCTTTTGTCCTTGCGCGGGGAGAAAGCGAGACGCTTCACGTCGATCCGACACCCGAAACGCACGTGCTCGATCAGACGCGGGGCTCGAGGGCCGCCCGTGATCAAAACGGGATTAAAGCGTATCGGGCGTGCGGTGCGGGGAAATTCTGACGCCGATCAAAAAAAGTTTGGGTGGGGAACGCTGAGGCGACGTGAGGCGCAAATAAAAAGTGCCTGCCCTCGTTTTTTGGGGGAAACTTTATTAGCTCGGCGTGGCTCGTTCAAACAAGCAGAAACTTACTGCTACTGATTACTACTTATTTGTAGGTTAACAACAAATAACGGGGGTAGATGTCGATCTGAGTGACCTCTCACCTCTTCCTACTTTTATTTTATTGTTTGGTTAATTACATAATAAAGTTTTATGAAAAAGCTCGCTCGAGTGCCAAGTTAAATATCAGACAGGAACCAGGTAAGATTTTCCTTATAGGAAATAATGTAAAAAGAGCTCCTGTTATCTGAACGCACACTGAATGGAGCATAACCGGACAGCTAACACTGAGTTTGACTCTGTGTGTGTGTGTGTGTGTGTGTGTGTGTGTGTGTTGTTTGCCTTGCACCCTTTTCTCGGGGTACGAGCAGCTACTAAAATATTTAACCCCTTAAAATATTCAGGCAGCCTCAATATCAACCTGTCTAAACTCAGTGGGCAGGCCTGTGCCAGCGTCCGGACATTCGTTATTGGCCCTGGTCATGGGCACCTTATGTAAAGAATATTGGCACATTGAATCATGCCCGCAGTCCATGGCAGGGCCGACCGGTGGGCACTTATTTAGGGATAAAGGACGGTCTCAGACCAGGCGATTGCTGCTGTAAGGGCATATGGGTACGGTGCCCCCGGGGAGCACACTGTTAGGTCTCCATAGTGACCGTAGTGACCGCCGTGCAAAAGTTTTGGCGCCTTTTTGGACGTACTTGCACTAACCTAAGCTTAATATATATCTTTTTTTTCCGGGTGAGTGCCTTTTTAATTTTATTCACACGCAAATGGTATTTCGAAAATCTCAGTGCATCTCAGAGCAAACAAAGCCTGGTGCATCCCCAGTGATGTACAGTGACCCCCTGAGGAGGGTCCGGATCCCAGATTAGGAACCATGGACCTGAGATTCAGACTGGTTAATGGTGTGCATTACTTTAGATCACTCTTTAATCCGTTTATGCTAGCTCAAACAGGCCTGTGAGGGAGCGAGTTAACTTTAGAGGATTTACCCGTGATAAGGTGACGGCGTCGTATCGACGTATCTGTCCTCTGTACCCTCAGGTTGTGACCATTTCTGCCCCGGTGCAAAGCCAGATAAGATAACGATCACACGATTTTATGATATCACAGCCGCAAAAAGGCGTCACCTGGAAGGCGCTTAAGAAGCGGCGCTAATAAAACTTTTTTCCGAGGCTCCTTGAGCAAAACGCGCCGCCGCGTAATCCCGCCGTCTCCATTAACGCCGCTCTTCGCATCCATTTGCTACCTGAGAATGGGGTGAGCGGCGGCAGGTGCGCGTTAGTGAAACAAGAGTCCTCGCCATTCAGCGGCGGCGAGTCGCCGACTCAAGGAGCGCTAACTATGAGGAATGATGCCGATTTATCATGATATTAGAGCCGGTGACAGCCAAACACACCTGTACTTTTTTATGTAATTTATTGACTGGCTGGTGGATGCGAGAGCGAGAGAGAGAGAGAGAAAAAGAGAGAGAAAGAGAGAAAGAGAGAGACAGGAGAGATAGAGGGGGGAAAATTAGCGGCGCTTTAATTACTGCTGCTGCTGGTTAAAATATTAATGGAGCACAGAGTGTTGCATGCTCATTTCTGTTGATTTTTAATTAGCAGTAATTCATTTCGCACAAAGCATGTTGATGCCTGTGCCGCAGACATTAGCGAGGAGGCTGAATAAAGATGTTTTTACCCTTCTATTTTTTATATCCGAGGAGGCTGGGTGGGATTTGGAGAGCACTCAGGCCAGGGGGAAGACGAGGACCTCCACCCACCAGCACAGCGATGCCAAGAACCATCGCAGAACCCTCCGTCACCCAGTGGATGGAGCAAACAAAAATAACCATCTACCGCCCGTCTGAGGAGCTGAAGAGCAGGCCAGGACCGGCTCGGTTTATCAGGCAGGGTTTATCTTAATACTAAATATGATCATCATCAAGAATCTGATTGCTAAAAGTTTAAAGTTGCTCCAAAACATGTCCATTATTTAACCGGAGATTAATTCTGCATTGCTCTGATTCCAGTCTTCTTCCTTGTAAGATTTTATCCCTCAAGACCAAACTGGGCTAAGACAATAAAAAGGCACGGGTGTCCACGGGTGTGGGTCTGTGGTGGCCTAGTGGGTAAGACACTGGACTATGGACCAGAAGGTCCAGAGTTCAAATCCCACCTCTGCCAAGCTACCACAGTTGGGTTCCTGAGCAAGGCCAATTGTATCAATCAATTGTAAGTCGCTCTGGATAAGGGCGTCTGCTAAATAATGTAAATGTAAATGTCCAACCAGCAGCTTCACCTCACCGGGAGGAGAAAATCAAACTAAATGAAACCGATAAAAACAGACGGTTTCCATACTTTCTAAACTTTATCTTCTGAAATCCTGAAATTCTCCAAAAACCATCAAACTCGCCATGCTCAAACTGAACTGAAGCTCTGTGTGACTCTACGCTTCCAAATCTGCACTTCATTTCATCCAGAAATGCCCGGGTGCCACTACTGGCTCCATGGGCAAAACCTAGGAGCTGCAGGTATCTCTGGATAAGGGGGTCTGCTAAACATGGAAATGTAAATATAAATTCTGAAGGCCAGAAGAAGTTAAGGACCTCCACCCGCCAGCTTTGTCCCACAAAAAGGAAAACCGAGGCTGGCTGGATGTTTTAGGTTTCCGTTTGTAACCATTTTGCTTGTGATGCGTTAAATGATTTGCTCTATTTGTTTTGTTTTTCTCTTTTCGCCTGATGGTACATTTTGGAGGTGTGGGAAAAACACAATGGCCTCCACCGACCAGCTTGGTTTCTCAGCAAATCCAAACATCTCCAAAGAATGTTCCTCCTTTGGCCATAGATGAGAAGAACCCTGGTCCTAAATAAAATCTTGGATGGTCTCTACAGAAGCTTTTAATGCTGATATTGTTGGTATGCAGTGTGTGTGTGTGTGTGTGTGTGTGTGTGTGTGTGTGTGTGTGTGTGTGAAGCCACTGCCTCCAAATGAAGCAATTTGTGTCTAGGCGACAGATGTGCGCACGTACAGTAGGACTATTATCAAGCGGCGGTGATTAAAAAATCCTCTTGAGCGCAAACACATAGTCTATTTCCGAAAAAACGTGAAGCCAAGAGGCGAGGCGTCGAAAAACGGTCCAGGTGACTCTACATGCAGAACGGGACGAGACCCTCTGAAACGGAAAAAGCGAGAGAGACAGAAATAACCCTCTACCCCCACACTGGGTGGCATCTGGAATGCCATGATCGAGAAGTGTAAATAAATAATAATTCCTGGAAAGAGGACCGGGCGCGTCAGCATCTGTCTGCTCCCTCGCTAACAGTTTTGATTGTGGCGCCATCAATTTAACGCTCTTTGTTTTGCGACGCGGCCCTCGTTTAGAAAGAGATATTTCCTCTTTTAATTGAACCTAACGGCTTCCTCCGTTCCAGAATCCAGAATCTCCCCCGCTCACCCTCCCCAATTCTCGGCACTTTCGATATGGCATAACGATAACGATAGCGCGACGGCGCCCACATGTTCCAAAACCTCTTGGACCATGTCCGGAAAAGCTGTCAGACGCTCGCTCTTGTTTTGCCTCATAGTCGTTCAGAGAGAAGATTTTCGGCTGTGCGGAAACACTGTTTGGTTAGAGGTCTGACCAAAATGACCTGTGCCACACCTTAAAGGGGACGCATTATTGCTTTTTTTATGACTTCAGCACGTACATAGGGGTAATGGAGAACCTACCAACATTCAAACTCACAGGAATATGCACTCAGACAATGCAGAAACTTCTTTGTTGGCTCTGTAGGCCCTAAAATTCCTTTCTTCTTTGTAAAAAACGGACCGTTTGAACCGTTCTGAAAACTATTTAAAGCAACAGGAGGTCAAAATGGACCGTTCCGTATTAGGACAGTTCTGTGATCCAGAACCAAACCCCAGGCTTTGCCATGGACCAGGACATGGAGCTTTATTTAACTGAAATAACCAACAGCACGTGGACACAGTGGTTCATGCCACACCTTGGAGGTCCGGGTCGAAGCCCGGCTCAGCCTGTGTGGGGTTTGCACCTCACATCTCAAACATGCGTTAGGTCACCCGGTCCCTCTAATGTGTCCCTCTACAGTGTGTCTATACGACCCTGGACTGGTACCCTGACAGACTGGCACTGCCTTGAACCCTGTGCCACCCATGCCCAAATAAGCCGGGTATGATAACGAACAAACGAATGCATTGAATTTATAATTAGAAAGAACAACATTTTAGGTACAGATGTGGTGCTGGGGTTACAGTGGTCGGTTTATGGTCCCCAGTTGGACCGTCGAGGTAAACAAGGTTGCCAGATGTGGCCGTTTTTACACCTTTGCATTACAGTTCACAGTTTTCAGGACTTAATTGATTTGTTACCAGTGTGTTTTGCATAGACCAAACTCGGGTATGAGACAAGCAGGTGTGTGTGTTTCTCTGTGTGTGTGTGTGTGTGTGTGTGTGTGTGACTTGGTGCCATTCAGTGGTGCTGTCAGTCTCGCTTTGATGTCTTTTTCCCCCCTCCGACTCTCACTAAACGCACTTGATCGAAAGGAAATCATGCACCTCCACACGCAAGAGCGACTCCGCGAGACGTCCGGGCTGACCTCGCGTCTAATTGGGAATTCTGGGAATTCCGTACCCGTTCGGAGCCCGTTCTGTAGCTCGATCCACGTGATGCCGGAGACGTCCCGGCAGCTTCTGCGACAGACAGAGTGACAGAATAAGATTAAATCTGCTCGCGTTTTCACGGCCATCGGAACACGGCTGATGGGAGCATAAATAACGCATGGAGCAACATCTGGTCTTTGTTGTGCGTTCGGCTCCTTAATGTCTTCCGTGAGCGTCTGACGCCTCGCCGCCTGCCGCTCCCTGCACCTCACTTTGGTTTTAGCGTGGAATTATAAACCCGTCTTCTGGGAATCGAGCCGTGCCACCTCCACGCCTCCGCCTTTCCCTTCCCTACCCCTGCTCCGTCAACACCACTCGCTAAAACTTTTCTTGCTACGTTTTTAAATTTTTTATACCTCGGGGAACGCAGGGCCACAATTAAAATGCGCCCTCGCCCCCACGCCGGCGAGACGGAGCCTCCTGAATTTCTTACACAGACGGGCCATAAATTAAACACGTAGCATTTTAAAATCTGGAGCGATCACGCTTTGGCCAGCTCCAAAGTTACGCAAACTTTTAAAACGAGGTAGGAGCATAGCCTACAAACGGTGCGACCCGGAGACAGACGCGGCCTGCTTTTAGGGATGATTGGAAGCCGGAGAGAGGCGATTCCTCAGAGGGGGATCATTTTAAAGCAACACAATTTGAGGAAACGCCGGACCACAAAAGCCATTTTATGAGCAAACACAATGTGGAGCTTTTGAGCCGGGCCTGAGAGAAACTGTTCAGGCCGATAGCAGGTCCTCCAAAAATATAAACTTACGTCATTCAATTTTTTTTCCTTTAGAGCATAATCAAACCGGCATGACCTCACGTTCTGTCTGTCCTGCTCATGCAAAAAGTTTCAAACTTATAACATCGTGGAGCAAATCACATCATAACTACATCATAAATAAACGTATTTATTCCAAAGGTTTTCAGGCCGCTTTAATTCTTAACGTTTTGTGTTTGCATAAAGAACGTGGCAGGGAAAAAATGTATTATATTTTTAAGGAAAAATAATATGAATAATAATACGTTCGACATATTAACACTCGTAAAATGTATTTTTATTATTATTTTTTTTATTAACAACAGCTCTACATACTGTATATGTATTTTTATTGTATTTCTAATTATTTTTTAAATTAACAACAGCTCTACATACTGTATATGTATTTTTAATTATTCTTTTTTATTTAAAACTGCTCTACATACTGTAAATTTATGTTTATGGTATTTTTAATTATTCTTTTTTATTTAAAACAGCTCTACATACTGTAAATGTATTTTTATTGTAATTTTTAAAATTATTTTTAACATTTAAAACAGCTCTACATACTGTAAATGTATTTTTAAAAATTATTTTTTTAATTAAAAACAGCTCTACATATTGTAAATGTATTTTTATTGTATTTTTAAATGATTTTTTAAATTAAAAACAACTCTACAAACTGTAAATGTATTTTTATTGTATTTTTAAATGATTTTTTAAATTAAAAACAGCTTTACATACTGTAAATGTATTTTTATTGTATTTTTAAATTGTTTTTTAAATTAAAAACAGCTCTACATACTGTAAATGTATTTTTATTTTTTTTAAAGTCAGCTCTACATACTGTAACTGTATTTCTTTCAGTTTTTAAAATGTATTTAAATTTTTACGCTTAATGTTTTTAAACTACTCTGCACACTGTAAATTTATTAACTTAATTTTTAATTACAGATATAAAAATTTTTTTGTTTATGTTTTACAATGGTTTTACATTTTAATTAAATAATAATAATTTAGTTAATTTTGTATTAATTTTAGAACAGCTTTCCACATACAGTAAAGATATTTTTATTTAATTTTTAAAACAACTCTACCTACCAGAAAAGTGTTTTAAATATGTTATAAAAGCTGTTGTAACATGATAATAAAGTTTTTCAAAATAGCTCTACAGAGCGTATATGTATTTTAATTTATTTTTTTAAAACAGCTCTACACACCACAAATGCATTTCAAGAAAATACAGATTAAATATAAATATTTAAATATAATTATAATATAAATAATAATATCCTGATATATTTTCACTCCTAAAGCCTAAACAGCTTTAAAATGTATTTGTAAAATCAGTTCTAGATCCTTTAAAAGGTATTTTAAGTTCATTAAAAAAAAAACTAAAAAGTACATATTTATTTTATCCTGTGACAGCTCCAATATAAATTTTTTTAACTTAAAAAAAAGAAATAAAAAACAGTTTTTTAATGCATTTTTTAAAAACAGCACGCCATACCATAAATGTATTTGATTCCATTTTAAATAAATTTTAAAACAGATTTACTTACAGTAAAGGTATCGTATTTTGAGTACGTTATTTTATAACAATGTATTTAAAAATATATATTTATTTGTATGTTTTTAAAAACAGCTCTAAAATGTATTTTAATGACTTTTTTTACATACTCTAAACGCATTTGATGCACTAAGGAACCGTTTTTTTTTTCTTTTTTAATTTTTAAGCAAAATTCAGATGAGGTTTGATATTTTTACACTCCTGCCACCTAAACCGATGTTAAATGTTTTATTTATTGTATTATTACGTTAATTTTAAAACAGCTTTACATGCATTTTTGAGCTGTTTTTTCAGCAGAAATTTTTAACCTTTTGTTTATTGTATTTCTGTGTAACTGAGTGAGTGAGTGAGTGAGTGAGTGAGTGAGTGAGTGAGTGAGTGAGTGAGTGAGTGTGTGTGTGTGTGTGTGTGTGTGTGTGTGTGTGTGTGTGTGTGTGT
>JAUZSU010000315.1:22960-37809 GCA_034780255.1 Parotocinclus maculicauda
TTGTTTAGTTATCGTTTAGTTTTCGTCATGAAGAAAAGGTTCGTTGACGAAAACTATGACGAAAATAGATCGTCAACAAAATTAACACTGAGACACAGCAGTGATATGATAGGTTTAACTTTGTTCAGATATGGCATTTGTAATGGTAGTGTCAAAATACGCAATAACGTAAAAAATAACGTCAGCACAAAAACCGTTTATCACAAGTTTTACATTTTCTTCACTGTCCTTCTTCACCACTGTCAAAAAGGCCATCGTAGATTTGACGGATGCCAGATGAAAGCTGCCTCTCAGCAACCGGTAAAGAGCCAAATTTGATGGAGTCAGAAAAACGATCTAGGAGCGTCGTTGACGGTTTTGGCTGAACTGATGCCTTTCAGTGAAGGAAATCTTAACGTTTCGGCATACACAGACATTTCGGAAAACTGTCCACTTCCAACTTTGTGGTAACGGCTTGGGAAAGAACCTTTTCTGTTTCAATAAGTCAGTGTACCATTGCGCAGAGCGATGTATATAAAGAAGTGGTTTGATTTATCACAGGCTGGCAGCCAGGACTTATCAAGCCTCCCCGTTTGACCCCATTCATTTTCTTTGGTCGCAGGGAAGCCAGTCCATGCTGTCATGTTCCAAAATCGAATGAAAAGGCCTTCCTGGAATACTGGCGACGATTTGAACCTATGCCTATGGGTTTAAAATAAGATGTTCAGCAAGTCTGTGGTGGCACAGCGATTAAGATTCCAATCCCACCTCTGCCAGAAATCCACTGTTGGGCCCTTGAGCACTGTAACAGCCTTAACCCACGACTGCTGGGATTGTTTAATTATATATGGCTCTCAAGAAGAGCATTTCCTATATGACTAAATGAACGAACGAGCAGAAGAAATGTTATATAGGCGTGTCCACATACTTTCGGCGCTGTATTATATTAGCCACGATACTCAAGCAGTAGCAAGTTTAAAAATGGAAGTGTAAACAGGACTGTAAGAGTAAATGACGGCTCTATAGTGAGAATCCTATAACAGTGTTTAAGCCTACGTTCGTGGAGTCCAGACATGACCACAGAAACCCTCATAAGACCACAAGAAACACTCGTTCTCCCCCATGTCCTCACACACACAGGTCTCAGGACCTGCTCTAACCATGTTGGTAGACCACTGAGTGGACGGCAATCTCACATCTGTCCACATCAATTAGCCAGGAATAAAGCTGCAACGGAAAAAGTCTATGAGCTAGTGAAGACTAAAAGGCACTACTGGGAGCAAGATGTAACACACCTGGGTTTCGTCATAATGCTGGTTATACTGGTAGGGTCGGGATTTAGTGTATAAAATAAACCATCAAACCATCCATTATCTTCTGCTTATTCCATACGGGGTCACGGTGCCCACCCAGGTAACTCTGGGCACAAGGGCACAACCCTATACGGGGCGCCAATCCATCGTAGAGCACACACACACAATCACACACTAAGGGTCACTTTTAGAGACACCATTTAACCTAACACGCATGTCTTTGGACTGTGGGAGGAAACCGGATTACCCGGAGTAAACCCACGCAGACACGGGGAGGACATGCAGACTCCATACAGAAATGACCCAAGTCGCTCCACCCTGGGATTGAACCCGGGACTTTCTTGTTGTGAGGCAGGGGTGCTACCCCACCGAGCCCCTGTGCTGCCGGTTGAAATTTTAGATCATTTTAAAAAGCAATAATAAATAAACCAAATGTACTCAAAAAAATTCTAAAAATGAGCAATGTAGATACAAAAAACAGCCCCAAAATAGTCGATAAAAAAACTAACCGACTAAATAAAAAACTAACTGGCAAGCGAAAAACAGAAATGCAAAACTAAATAAATAGAAGGTAACTTTAGCAGGGAGAACTCCTACCTCTAATGCATTTCAGTACATTTTACATTTTAGTTGCATGCTGTTTCATTTTAAATAGTAATAAAAGGTAAACCAAATACGGACTGGGGGCGCCAAACTTTTGCATAAGACTGTACTCGCCTACTCACGATAATAGAGCCAGACAGGAAAGTTTGTGAACTATTTTGAATGACATGGATTTCGCCTTTAATCGCTCTGATCAAATAAGTAAAGCACGGGCTCAAAAACGAAAAGTGCTGTATAAATAAAAGATTATTACTCACTGGAGAAATCCCGACAGGAATCCTGGGGTTCCAGTCCTCGGGCCTGATGTTGTTACATTCTTCTCTTCTGGGCTATAACACACACACACACACACACACGCACACACACATTTTAGCGGGTTTAACTCGCGACTTTAATCAGCACTGATCTTACATTCAGGACACTCTACATTTCAAATGAAGAGCCTCCCTGATGATTAATCGGCTTAACGTCGCTTTAGAGGATGAAGACGCTGCTGAGGGCGTCTACATCACCTCGAGACTTCAGAGGAACGAGAACAGCGTGAAAGTGAACGGAAGAGGTTGTGCTGGAAAAATGTCCTGCGCTGTGAAACAATCGAAGTTCTGCTGATTTCCAGGACTGGCACACCGACATTTGACTTGTGATCATTGCCAATCTGGCCAGGAGGTGCCAGGCTCATGGGGCTGAGCTCAATCCACTAGTTATAGTAGGCGTCTAGATAGTTTTGGCCAGCTCAGCGTAGTCTTGTTTGAGCACTTGAGTGTGTTACCTGAACAGGGCGTACCGGAGGGGTGCTGATGAGGGGGGCCGGGCCCATAGAGGTGGCCGCTGTCAAGCTGCGCTCCCTTTCCTCCTGATAAATACGATCCCGCTCAGCCTCGGGCAGCTGCAGGAAGTTCTGCATGGCCCTCAAGTTCACCAGCAGGGACTGAGATGCCGTTTTGGGATCCTCTTCTTTTCTCAAAATCTCAGAGAGCAGACCCTGAGAGAGGGGCAAACGGACAATGTGAGATGGACAACAGGGAGGAATTTCGTGTCCGAGTACTAAATAATTGCATGGTGTAAATCGGTGAGGTTCTGCCGCATTCCGTGAATTTCCTCAACTTTTTATGGCTCTTATAAAAAAGCCACTGGGTCGGTGGCATGTCACCGCGAGAGATCTGCTTAGGAATGTACAGGAACTATTCCAACAAAAGCATGTGGCACATTTTTACAGAGCAGTTAAATAGTAGGCTGCCAATTCGCGTTCACGCGTTCCAGATCCTAATCACTTTCACACGACTTCAAAGCCACATGGCGCTGCGATGAACTTAAAAAGTATACAGAACGTCTTCAGACCTTATCTCCATTTTCGGCCAAGACGGGGCGACAGACGGCGGCAGACAGCCAGGTACAGTATGTCTCTCTCGCCACGGTGGCGTAAACTGACGTATCGGGGTAAGGTATATAGTTAGATATGAGCGAATATAACGCAATTCTCCAGGTCCTGGCTTGCCAAACCTCACAAACATCTTTAACAACAGCCTACCAGAGTGTGTTTATTCCCACAACAACCAGCGCCGATCTCCCATCACCGAGAGCATTCCAGGGTTTGTTACCAGAGACGAGCAATTAGCGTATTATGGCCGACGTGTAGCAACACGCATCAAGCAGACATGTCATAGCTGATGTATGGCGCGGGATAGTGATTCAGCGTCGACACAACAGTTTCACAATCAAACAACGCAGACCTGGAACGTCTGCATTCCAGAGATTCGCCAAAAAAACGCTCAGTCGAATCGAGTGTGTGAATGTTTATCTTTTATGTTCTGCGTTTTATTTCTTTTTTTTATTACAGTAACTAAGAAGCCTGATTTTTATAATCATCACATCATATTTGTTTGCATCTTTGTGCAGTTACCCATACCTGCGTCCTGTTGAAAGCGACGCGAGCGAACACAGCCTGCGAGATTCCTGCCCTCTTTAGCTCGTCCCTGACCCACTGGTAGATCTCGGAGGACACTTCGGTGTTGGAGGTCACCTGAGGATCGAGGGGTTTGCTGAGGGCACGGCTGACGGGCGGGTGGTTCAGGTACTGCTGGTTCAGGCTCTGCTGCGCTAGGAGTCGGTTTACGGCGTACTGCTGGTTGAGGATCTGCGCCATGACGATCTGCTGATTGACCAGTTGAGGGCTGATGGGGCTGGATACCAGGCCAGGGTGGAGACCTGGCAGCTGGGCACGAACCGGGGCCTGCCCGCTGTGGGCCAGGGGCAGCGGGGACGGAGGCTGTTCCGCCGTACTACCCGGGATCGGCTGCTGACTGAAGCTCAGGTGATTGGTGCCGGGAGGGGAGAGCTCTGACATGCTGTCCATTTCAGCTACGAGATACAGAAAGAAATTTATTTGGTACCTACTTATATACTGTAAGAGACAAATGTTTCATGTTTTAAAAAAAGGGATACGAACTACAGTATATAGTTATATGCAAATTTTCTAATTCAGCTCTAAAACTCAATAAAACAATAAGTAGCCTGATGAATAGACTGATAAACCTTATCATATTATATCATATTTTTTATAAAAAGTAATTTTGAGTGTAGCAATCAAAATGCTTGGCTGGGAGAGCCACGTAATGTCAAAGAAGCTAATCCTAAAACTGTAGCTGTATTTTATATTTACAAACGTTTCCTGTGCTTCACTACTATACTACATCTTCATTTTTAAATAAAACACAGTTTATCTTTAGGTCCTAAAAATATTCATCATTTTTATCTAGAATGGAAAACGTGTGCTGTATTTCGGCGCTTCTGCCGTTATCCTGTTCAGCACAGGCTAAATGTTAGCTTAGCAACGAAGCAAATTATGCAAACCACAGCACAAATCCTCAGCAAAAAGCAAGCTTCTAACCATCTAGAATTTATGTGCATTAAATATTTTTTAACTACAAGTTCGTTTCTGTAAAAAAAAAACTTCAAAAGATTTATAAAAGTAAAAATATATATCGGTCATACTAGCTAATAGCGCTAATCGGCTAATAGCGCTAATGCTGCGGCTAGCAGTGCATTGCTTGTTGTTATTGTGCATTACTGTGCCTTTTTCTACATGCAAGCACATATTTTATTACTTTATCCTTTACTTAACCACATAAACATTTGAGCAGGACATTTGAAAGCCTGTAAAAGTGTTTCAGGACCTGCAACCTTGCAGCTTTCTAAATTAGTTTATCCGCCTAGCATGTGGGCAATAACAGCATCTTTCACATGTGTATGTGCAAACAGCACCGATCCTGAATTGCTCTTTATTCTCCTAATTACCAAACTAGTTGCACGAGCAGGCCAACGTTAAACCTTTTTCAGGACGCACTAAATATAGCCGCGTTAAAAAGTGCGAGGTTGCGCGAGGCGCCGAGATCGCGCGGACGAGCCCTAGCGCCCGGGCCTGCCCTGACACGACTGGGAAGGAATCAGGCAGCCATTTGGCTGTTGATGGTATTTACTGTTATAAATATCTCAGCCCTTTTTAATTGACGTGCGCGAGGCCGCAAAACAACAGGCCTGGAAAATCCGAAAATGAAAAGGTCTGTTGTAAGCGCACAGGTTTAGGCGGGGGGCCGCGGCGTCGCCGATCCTGCAGACGTTCGGGGCGTACTGGTTTAAAGGGATTTGTTTTAAATAAGGCCAAATTAAAAAGGTTCTACACCTACGTGCGTGTGCGGGATGGCTTTTTTAATGTCAACTCATCAAAACGTTTCAATGGCTGATAAAGACAGATTAAGAGCATGGAAACGGTCCAGAACATACAATATATCAAATAATCGCACAAACACAAGCTTGTGTCAGCGAACACAAAGCGAGCCGCGGCTGTTCCTTTCAGTATCAGCAGAAAGTGAGGAGGCTGGACCGTGTGCCGAGGGGGGGGCTTCAATAATAATCAAAGCGTTCCCATAATCCCCCTCATTCCAGCACTCTGATGCCACGGTGTGCCTTCGGTTCCCTTTTTTAGATGTACAAAAGGGCCGGGGGGCACAAACATATCCACATTCGCACACACTCGCAGCTTTTCCATGCAGTTTGAAAGGTTCGGAGGCCCCTCGCTGAACGGGAGTTCCTTCTGTGGAATCTGGCACTAAGCGGCTCGGGATTAGAAGTACAATAGTAGAGGGGATGTGGGCGAGAGACTCAGAGAAAGACAGAATGAGAGAGAGAGAGAGAGAGAGAGAGAGAGAGAGGCCTGAGAGAACAGCAGGACTCCATCCCACTCCACTGCTGCAATCGCACACAGCCTTAAAGAGGCCAAGCAATCACACAACCTTCCACATGCAGAAACAAATCACAAATTGCAAACAGAGTACAGTTTTATATTCTTTTAGTATTATAAGTTTTGTTGTTTTTGATGTCATATTTTGGTTTAATTTTCTAAATTGCAGGATGTTTAAACAAAGCCAGGAAACATTTCTACACAACTTAACACACTATTACACCTATATATTACACTGATAGGAGGTGCGCAGCGCCAGAGACACAAACTCAAGCATTTATGCAAACACAACTGGATGTGCTTGAAAGAGACAAAAATAGTTTTTTCACTTGGCAACTCGATCGCTCGATGTACGATCTCGGTGGCGCAATAAACCGTGTCTGAGGGAGGGGAGGCCAATCACGTGTTTGCACCCTGCAGTCGTGTTGTTGTAACGGTGCTTATGAGCCCTGAATCCATTCTTGAAGGGTTAGGTACAGTTTTCCTAAGAACGCCATAACGTGGAGCGTACGCAGTGCTGCTCGCAATCCCCGCCCCAAACATCATGAACAGTACACTGTGAGGGGTGTCTGCGTGTCACGTGACCTACCTACTGTGGTGGAACGCGGGCTGTCGTGGAGGACGCACGTCCCTAGGTAGCCCTCCAGCTGGGAGGGTTGGCGCACGACTGCGCATGTCGGCACACAAAAACAAGCACGCACACACACACACACACACACACATACACAGGTGTGGAGAGAGACACACAATATTAGTGGGTTGGCACACACACACGTGCGCACAGGGGGAGGAACGGGGGGCAGGTGTTACATCTAGTGCCATGGCGGGAGCTAAACACGCCCGAGTGACTCGCCTGAAAAGGAGCGCGTGCTTTTCTGGGTATGTGACAGATACGGACCAGAGCCTAACTTGTGTTAAGGGGGCGCAGAATTTTATTGTCTTCATTTGCTTATCTCAGATCAGAACAACAGTCAACAAGCTTAGTGAGTACATTATTACACAGTGAATTCGATGGTTTATTGCATCATACACTTACAAAAATTAAGGGATATCTCTATTTTTGTGAGCAGTGTATATATATATATATACACATACAGTAGATAAGGTAATAACTATAAATGATTAAGTAATAACTATAGGTAATATATAAGTAATAACTATAGTTAATATATTGCTTATAACTATAAATGCTTGGGTAATAAATATAGGTAATATATAGGTAATATATTGCTAATAACTATAGATAATACCTATAGGTAATATAGAAATAATAACTATAGGTAATATATAAATAATAACTTTAGGTAATAACCATTATATAATTTATATTTATTATATTAATTATAAATGCTTAGGTAATAACTATATGTAATATATAGGTAATTACTATAAATGTTTAGGTAATAACTGTAGGTAATATAATGATAATAACTATATGCAATATATAGGTAATAACTATAGGTAATATATAGGTAATAACTATAAATATATGGTTAATAACTATAGGTAATATATAGGTAATAACTACAGGTAATATATAGTTAATAACTATAGGTAATATATAGGTAATAACTATAAATGCTTAGGTAAGAACTATAGGTAATATATAGTTAATAATTATAAATGTTTAGGTAATACTTTAGGTAATATATAGTTAATAATTATAAATGTTTAGGTAAGAACTATACTCATCAGACCGTTTCGTCGTGTTTGTGACAGACACTGCTATCGAACAGAAATGCTGTACAAAGGAGTGACAGGAATCCTTTAGAGTTCTGTTCCCTGTATAAAACTTTAATTCTAAATGGTAGGTAAATTGTAGGAAATAGGAACTATTTTGGATACACTCAATCCACATACAGGCATAATTACTTGAGGTGTTGGGTAAAAGAACTAAAATGTAAAAGATCAAAAATTCTGAATGTGTTAAAAACTTAAGATCACATTCTAAACAAAGTAAATATATGTCCGCAAATAAATATGGTACTGTGCAAAAGTCTTAGGCCACCACTCCATTAGAAACAGCATAGGCTACAGTGGAGAGGATTTCATGTGACCTGGCCCAACACTTGAAAAATAGCATCTTCACTGGGATTCCAAGTCGTCCCGTCTACGGTCCGAAGAAGCAAGGAAAAAACCCAAGCCAGTATGTGCGGTGTAAGGCCATGCCGTGTCGGTGTGCTTACCTATCATATCTTTTGTCTTCTTGAAATGTTTATACCAACGTCCAAATTCCTGACACTTGGCCGCCGACACATTTGCATAGTAAGTGCTGTTCACTATGGAGGATATCATGCTCTGAGAGAGAGACAGAGACAGAGACAGAGACAGAGAGAAGGAGAAAGAGACGATGTTGAGTTTCTGTCTGACTTCCATCTTTGAGAAAGAGTCTGGCCTTGAGATGAAACGCACACCATTTTCATGTCAAGTTTGCTCATTTCTTGTCGTACTGGATGACCCATTGGCCCTGGATTATACACAGGGGACTGACCATGTCCTCATATAGCATTATTGGCCGTACTGCTATGCTATGAACTTCATAATAAAACACTGTTCATATTTTTCTACTTACTGATTCAACTGGTTAAATATGTGTAAAGAGAATTCACTAGCTACACCGCTAGCCACATTCGGCACTTTGCAAATCCAGACAAGACAAGGTTATGTTGGTAAGAGCCGCCGGTGCGATCCTGGTTTAACTTTTGGCAGGTTGGATTAAGTTTATGGGTTTGTTGGTAACACTGCACCATGCCGACAGTGTTTACAACTATGGACTCTCAATGCAGAGCCACCGAAAGAAGTCCGTTATGTCTATAAAGCCTTAATAACACATGCACATGATAATCTGATGTAGGAAATCAGATTTTGTCAGCAATCCGATCAACGGCTTCACACTCGCTCCAGGTGTCTACTTCACAAGCAGCCAGTAACCTCACAGAAGGAGGCGACATAAAATCCTAATTTTATCGTGAAGTAATGAAATTCTTCATTTCCTGGACCAGATGCCGCGTTTTCAGGGTGTACCCTGGCCGTTCCTCAGGGTTGCCAGATCCCGCGAGAGAAACACGCAACCAGGTCTAGGGAAAGAAATCCAAAAGAGTACCTGGCAACCCAGTTCAGGGTCCGAATCAGCGTTGGACACATGCACAGAATGAGAAGAATTGGCAATAATTAGAGTAGGAAATGTACATAAGTGGGGAAATGCAATTTCTGATCTCAAATCCAGCTCTCTTTATCGGATTTCTTAATCTAACTCATGATCACTACATTTACATTTACATTTACGGCATTTAGGAGACACCCTTATCCAGAGTGACTTACAATTGATACAGTCTTACAATCCAAGCAGTTGTGGGTTAAGGGCCTTGCTCAAGGGCCCAACTGTGGCAGCTTGGCAGAGGTGGAATTTGAATCCTGGACCTTCTGGTCCAGAGTCTGCTAGGCTACCACAGTTGCCACCAAAATCTGGATTAGTAATTGCATGTCGAGTCCCTCATCTTTTACCCCAAACACCAAAAATGTAATAAGGGGACAAACGTGAGCAAACGAGTGATAAACGCTAAACAGAAAGCCAGACCGCCAGGTAAAAAGAGACGGCAAAGCCACGCAGTCTCGTACTCGGGAAGATTTACTGTCCTGATAGCCGAACAGATGACGCTTCAGGGATTTCTCTGCGGCACTAATACGTGCAGCGGTGGCAATCTGCTTTAAAAAGCCGGCCTCGGGTAGGGAGGGACCACACAGAGAGACGGAGTGTCTCCTCTCACCGGCGTTCAGCCGTGTTCCCTTTCATAAAGACACAATCCCTACAAATTCGCTTTCATTAGGCTTTAACACTTACACCTTAACGGCCCCGGGGCACAGTCCCACACACACAGACAAGTCTGGATCGCTATAAATATTCAAAGCGTCGAACCATCTGTTTTGAAATTACAGGTCTGGAGGATTTATCGCTTGTGCAACGCGGTGCGCCGGGGGACGGCAGACGCCCTGAGCGGGCGAACTTCGTGCTTCCAGTGTCAGCCCAGCTTTGCTTAACAGACGAGCTTATTAGGGCTCACTGATTAAAACTGATTCAAATTAAACGTTTTGGACCTCATCCCCTCTCTGGACTTTTCAAAAATGTCGGGTCACGACCCAAACCTCACTGATACCCCCTGAAAATCAGAATCAGTCACGTGAGCCCTGACGTCTGAGGAGTGGTGAGACGGCTTATCCAGAGCAGGAGCTGGAGGATTAATGGTTCAGTAAAGACCAAGGCTGCTGTGTACGCTCGAGAAGGACGATTAACCTTTATTGCCGGCGCTCGCAGCTGGAGGGAGCGAGCGGGAGAGAGTGCGAGCGGCTCTTCCAAACAAAAACAGGGTCCGACTCGGTGCAGCCCTATCAGATCTTCTTATCAGATCGGCCAAAAAGAGAAAGGCGAGCAGGAGGGAAAAAGGAAGGCAAAGAGGCGGCTAATAAAACATGTTCAAGCCCCTGACAGGAAGAGACGTCTCTTTTTGACGCGCCCGTTCAGCTGAGCTGCGTTCATTAATCGCCGCGCCCCGAATCGCACGACCTCAGATAGCCGGCAGGTATTCGGGACGAGGCTCTTTAATTGATAAGCATCTCCAGGCCTTATCAGCTCGCCCAGGAAGTCTCTAATCGGGCTCAGCGATCTTCTCGTCACGGGAGAGCCAGCGAAATATGCAGCGTCCCGCATTTACTGTGGGAGGCCAATGTTTTCAAAAAGCACCGCTTGTTCGTAATAACAGGTCTCTCTGAAGGGAACGAGGCCAACGTGACACCTCGCTCGATCCTAAGAGCCTCCTCAGGGGAGACGGCGAGCGCAAAAGCTCTCCTCTCGAGCCTCCCCCGACACCCTGCTCGCTAACCTCTCTCGTTCGGTGCAAGGCGAGGATTAACGCGCCGAGTATCAAGGACAAGTTAATCCTATAAATGTCGGCCGTCACGTGCCGGAAATGCGCTCGGCCTCGGCCTCAAGCGGGCCGACGCGCATCCGAGCCAAGGCAGGACCCTGTGGGGCCCCAGTCCCAACATTAGCAGGAACAGAGCGGTTCCCGAAAAGTTCATAAAGCAGCAGCTTATCAGAGGGGACCTTATTGGCATAAAAATATCATATCAAATTCCATTCCAACCGATGTGTAGAATTTGCATGTTCTCCCTGCATCTCTGTTGGTTCATCTGTGTTCCTACCACAGTTCCTGTCCAACCAGTCTCTGAAGTAACTCTTTAAAAGTTTGTGTACCCTGTGTGTCTGTGTTTACCCCTAGGCCCCGCCCCCTGACTCTAAACTTTTTCATATGTTAAGCAGGAAAGGTAAATAAGTCCAGGAACGGCTGATCTGCAAGAAAGTTGGGGGTTTTTTTGTTTTTTTTGTGTCAGCGCCGAGACGGTTATGAGGGAGGTACGGTACCTGCGACAGGGGGCATTCTTTAGCCAGGGAACTCTGGTTCATGTCCTTGAGCAGCTCCTTGAGGGCGTTACGCACCGTCGAGTGGGTCCACTGCTCGGGTGGCAAGTCTTCCAGTTTGGGGCAACTGCTTGTAGGGACAGATGGAGACAGAGAAACAAAGAGGGCTGTAAAAAGGGGCGAGAGAGACACACAAAGAGATGGAGAGAGAAAGAGAGAGAGGCGTGCTGCAAGCGCTGCTGTAAGACAGACAGATTTCATTTGGTGCATCAAGCAGATGCATCTGGAGATTGCTGTCTCTCTCACTCGCCCCCTCTCTCTCTCTCTCTCTTTCTCTCTCACTCTCTCTCTCCTGATTGTTCTGATTAGTTAATTACTTTATACAACACATCTGCTGTATCGACGCATGAATTATACATCAGCTGCGTGCGGCGACTAATATTTCACGTTACTTCTACCTTTGCGGCTCTGCCAAAGCAATCCGGGCGCCGCGTTTATCTGCGAAACCCCAAATAAAACGTTTTATATACAATGCGCGAAAACGGTTAATAAAATCGAGGCTTTCTCTCTCTCTCTCTCTCTCTTCTCGCTGGATGATTGGCGTCGGCCTCGACGCCGTTGCCAGCTGCGCTATACGAGGCAGTCGAACGGGATCGGAAACAATATCGTGCGAGACGACGTATCGAGAGCCGAATCAAGGACATCGTGCTGAAAATGGAGCGCAGCCTTTCATTAAAGTCGAGCTTTATACGGGATGCGGCAGCAGATGTAAACACACAAACACACACACACATACACACACACACACACACACACACACCACGGCCAAGTGGAGGGGCAGCAGGAGCACCTTAACGTGCAGCCACAGACCCTCTGGGGAAAAGTGCGAGAAGAAAAGCGAGACGTGTGTGTGTGTGTGTGTGTGTGTTTGTTGAGGGAGACTCACCTGTGCAGCTGGATCTTCAGCGTGATGACGTGGTAGACGTCCTGCAGCATGTCCGCCACCGTGGCATCCGGGGCGTCCGTCACGTACGACAGGGGCACAGGGTTCCACTTGCCCACCTGGATCATACCTGAAACGGGAAACACCCGGGTGATGCTGGTGTAATTTCTTGCATACGTGTATGTGTGTGTGTGTGTGTGTGTGTGTGTGTGTGTGTGTGTGTGTGTGTGTGTGTGTGTAAGTGCGCGCGTGGTACCTTTAGCCTGAGCGGCGGAGCTGTGCGAGTACCCGAGCGAGAGCAGCGCCATCTCGATCAGCTGGTTGAAGAGCATGTCCTTCCTGACCAGCACGAACTCGGCGTGCTCTTCCCTGCTGTCGAAGTCGATCGGGTTCTCGTAGTGCTCCACCACGCAGAACACGGGCAGCAAGTTACCTAGAACCGAGCACAACCACAAGAACCCGCTCAGATCGGACCGGAAATTTAACAGCCACTTTTCATATCTGAACGGTCCGTTTTGAGAGCCTGTTGCTTTAAATGATAATAAGCCATGCTGGCCCCGCCCACCTCAGTGAATCATGGAACATTATAAAAGCAGCGTGATGAAAATACGCAGCGGGACGAACACCGGATATGCCCGACACACCCAGTCCGTCTTACGGATGTTCAAATATCGAACATCATGATGCAGAGTCCAACTTTTAGGGAACGTTTCGTTCCCAGTCCTGTAGCGATCAATCTAGGACGAATCTATCCGGCCCAGCCCGGACGCCACTATGTTAAAAAATCTGTACCCACTCTGCCCTCCTGTCCTCTGATCCTGAGGGACGACTTAGCACCTTGTGCTGTTTTGTGAAGCTCTTAGCTTTGGTATAACGATTACAAATCCAGTGCTTGCGAAAAAAAAAACGTTCTCCAATTTGAACCAATTATTCGAAAGCCCAGGTTTGTGATGCCTGAACTTTGTTTTGCTGACCTGGCAGTCCATGACTGGGCTTCCAGAGTTCCTTTTTTGTACATTGGTAGGTTCTCCACGCATGCAAAAGCGTGTGCACGAGCCAAAGGTGAGATTTAATCCTATTTTTCTCTTTTGCAGAAAGGTTATAAATGGAGCATCTGAAAGAAACTAAGAACGAACGCAAGGTGATAAATATTCTAAACGTTCTATATCAGATCTCCTCTCCGTCATGGGTACCCTACCCATGATGCTCTGCTGCTTTTCTCTCCAGAGACACACCCTGAAAGTCTGCAAATCTGCCGGAGCTTTAATAAAAGAACGAAAGAAAGAGAAAAATCCCAGTCCAAAGCCGTCATGTGTTCAGGTTTACTCTGCAAATATCACTTAATGCCAGCCAGCTGAAACGGCGCTTCTGAACCGTGCACAAACTTTTGGCTAAGGCAGATCGCGGGAGGCGATCTTAAATCTCCCCGAGGCCTGACCTTCGCGAGGACACTAACGCTCCCTGGCAAACAATCAGTATATAAGCGAGTGGCCGGACGATGCCCGAGAATTTGCTGAACTGGGCCTTTTCCATTTTTAATAGATAAAGATCTCACAATAAAGAGTGCTGCGTCGGTCCGTTTCGGGATCAATCCCAGCTTTGTTTCCCGCATGCCCGAGCTAAATATTATTCCGAGGACACAATGGACAAATCAGCAATCGCTCGTCACTAGCGGCACCAGCCCCGGATCAGCGTGAGGCTCCGGAAACGAGGCCCAGATCAACCTCCGCGAGCGCCGCTAAAAATCCATACGTCCCATAACTGTACAGCACCCTCCTCTACTTCCAAAAAGGTTCCAGTGCTAAAGCTTTCAGGCCCTGTACCCATCAACCAATAACAGTTCTAGTACTCTAAGTTCAGTTACCACTGATTCATGTTCTTTATTCAAGTACCAAAGGTCCAGAAAACTAAAGAGAACTACCTGTAATTCAAGGTCTACTCTCAAAAGGGACCGGTTCCACTACCCAGAGTCCCAGGTACAGTACCAGTACCACCAAGAGGTCCAAATAAACAATGCTACAGGTTCCAGTTCCTGTGATTCAAGTTTCAGAACCAAACACACCAGGTACAGTAATCCTATTTGCTGCCCAATTTAGTTCCAGGAAATACCAAAAGTACTAAAAAGTACTAATTATGTGGTAACTGTTAATACTCCTGTTATAAAGGCACAATATACAATATACAGTCGATTCCGGTTAATAGGACCTCCTGTTAATGGGACCAGCCGCTTATTCGGACCAAATCCTAAAGTACCGAAACAAATCCTATTATATTTACGTGTAATGTTATTCGCTTATTTGGACCAAAATTCCACTTAATCGGACCAAAGAACGTGTACAGTATGTAATATCTGTGAAG
>JAUZSU010000320.1:5132-22389 GCA_034780255.1 Parotocinclus maculicauda
GACCCAGAAGGATGCAGACCAATTTAATACAGTGTTCAGTGTATGGTCTGAGCACTGACAGGCTGACTCCTTTACCCTTTTAACCTCCTACAGATGGGAAACTAGGTATTTCATACACTAAAAATACATCTTTTGTGGTTTTGGGCATGGTGGAGAGGTTGGAGTGTGATTGATTGAGTGTGTGGACAGGTGTATTTTATAACAAGTTCAAGCAGGTGCAATTAATACAGGTAATGAGTGCAGAATAGAAGGGCTTCTTAAAGAAAAACTAACAGGTCTGTGATAGGCAGAATTCTCGCTGGTTGGTATTTGATCAAATACTTATTTCATGCAATAAAGTGCAAATGGAAAATGGCTAATTGGGCTGGGATGGAAATGGCTAATTAGGCGCAATTTGGTTTTCCACTTAGGATGTACTCACTTTTGTTGCCAGCGGTTTAGATATTAATGGCTGTGTGTTGAGCTTTTTTGAGATCACAGTACATTTAGACTGTTATACAAGCTGTGGGCTGACTACTTTACATTGCATAAAAGTGTCATATCTTCAGTGCCGTCCCATTAAAAGACATAATAAAATAGTTACAGGTGAGAAGAGTACTCGCTTTTGCGAGATTACCGTATATTCATGACACTAGAAACAAAGGAAAGTTTATCCTCTATGCTTAATAATAAATGTTTAGATGAATAATATGTTTTCCATTAGTGAAGTATACAAAGCTACAAATTATCTTGGGAGAGGAACACAACAGCTGTTGTTGCAAAGTGTCTTGCAGCATATCGTATCCTGAGGGTCGGAGAACGAACAGTGTGTGCTTTAATTCTTGAGCGAGGCATCCTGAGTTTTGTAATGAACCAGGTTTAGATGCCCAAAAATATAATTTGTCTATTACTGCACAATAACATAACATCTGTCATAACATTTTCTCTCAGAGCTGATGTTCCAGTGCCAGTTCCGGAACCACGCCCTTTGAGGTTCTTCCGGCTCGGCGTAGCTCTGCTGGTCTCCATCAACAGAAACAAGTCCAACTAGAGTGCAGTAACTCCGTCCATCAGTTGGACATTAGGAGACGATGTGCCACCAAGCACCTCCCACTGAGGACTCATTTTATAATTTAGTTTATTTATTTTATTACTAATTTAAATTTTAATATTAATTTGTTATTGATTTAAATTATCTACCTAATTTTGCCATAATTTAATATACTAGTATTTATTTAATTAACATCTAGGATGGGTCTCCTGTTGAGTCTTGGTCCTCTCGAGGTTTCTTCCTACCACTTTCAGGGAGTTTTTCCTTTCCACTGTCGCCCTGGGCTTGCTCAACTTGGAAATTGCCTTTTAAGATAATGTAATATTGTAAAGCTGCTTTGAGACAATGTACGATTGTAAAAAGCGCTATATAAATAAAATTGAATTGAATTTAATTAAATGACATCCACATACAGTATGCCATCCCTGTTTCTGCATATGTCAACATAAGGTTTATTTTTTGCACACTAAAGTTTTAAGTAGCATTTGTGAAAGTAACTTTGTATTGTAGTACTTGATAAAGGTTTGTCAAAGTAATGTTTGGATATGTCAAAGGAATGTCAACCTGAATGACAGGACCTAAGATTTTCCAGCAGCACATTGCCTATTCATTATGCTGTCAATTTTCTTCATTTCACCAGTGGTTTTCTAAAGTAATTGGTTGTGCCTCAGCAACCTATTTTAGTCATTAAGTCATTTAGCCCTGCAATTATTAATTCTTAATCTAATTACATTTTAAAATGTGATCAAATCTATGTCTTTGGAAAAATACCAAAGTAGATCTATGGTGGGTTTAGGAACAGCAGTTACAAATAAGCATAGAAAATGATGTTAGTATGAATAAATATGCTTATGGGGCTGCACAGGGGTTAGCTCTGTGAGAAACATGGGTTTGAATCTCTTCCTGGAGGGATTTTGTATGTTCTCCACATGAACAAATCTCCATTAAGCAGGTATGAAAGAATGAGCGAAGAAGTGTGTGAGTAAATATATTAAGACTAACTCACATCTGATGTTATGATATCATACAGGTCACCATAGAGAGCAGCTTGCTGGGCGAAGATGTAGTGGGAAGGTGTGGAAAAAAAAATTCCAAGGGCCCGTGTGAGAGAAGGGTGAGTGCAGAATGAGACAGAGAGATTGTATTCACGTAGGAAAGTATGGAGTGTGGTGGACTGGCGAGGGAAAAACTTCAAAGCCATTGGAGTACCTAAAAAAGAAATTGCTGAGTTGAATCACACCTTTCTTATGTGTTCATACACAGGAATTGGCTTTACAATGCATTCAGAAAGTCTTCAGACCCTTAAATTATTTTCACATTTTATGTTGCAGTCTTGTACTTAAAAAAAATGTCCATCTCATTATGCACTCCATACCCCATAATGACAAATTGAAAACATAATTTTAGAATTTATACCAAAATTAGTGAGAAAAAAAAGGTCAATATTGCATTGACATAAGTATTCAAACACACTAGTCAGTTTTTAGTTGAAGCACCTTTGGCATCAATTACAGGCAACAGTCTTCTTGAGTATGATGCCATATGGTTTGCACAGCTGGATTTGGGGAATCTTTGCCAGGTTGGATGGAGACCATCAGTCAATACCCATTTTCAGGTCACTTCAGAGATGTTTGATTGGATTAAACTCAGGGCTCTGGCTGGGCCACTCAAGGACATTAACAGAGTTGTTCCTTACTTTTTCATTATGGGGTATTGAGTGCAGATTGATGGGGGGATACTTTTGGACAAGGCCTTAACATAACAAAACATGAGAAAAAGTGACATGGCCTGAATTCTTTCTGAATGCATTGTAAATGCATTGTAATGCGTTATTGCATAATGCAGACACATGTAACGTATACATGTACACATATATTTTGGTTCCCTAATCACAGCACTGACCTCTCTTTTTGTGCACAGCCAGCATGACCTTGCCGTACGACCCCTCACCCAGCTTTTTGATTACTCGAAAGTGCTCTGAGGTCACCATTGATGTCATACACTGAGCTGTGAGATAACACAGTTCGTCCAGATCTCTTGTGGGGTCCTGATAACAAAACAATAGCAACGTTTTAGGCCTGAGATTCTTTGCTGAGAGAGTTTCCATCTGTCACTGTACTGTTTAGATTCTCATTCATGCCAAACATGTATGGACCATGGAAGAACAGCACCAGCTTATTTACTCACACAGCTACTTAAAATAGATGCTGCAGGACTACTGCTAATCTTCATGTAACATAAAACACATTGTCTCACTCTCACTATATTTAATGCCTACCTTCCCTGAACAGGATTCTTCCATACTTGTATATCAGATTGTCTTTGTTAAGTACTATCCATTTAGGGATGTTTGCCATGCCATAATATCCCTCAACAGTGTTCACCAGCTTTGCGTCCAGTTGCATTGCTACCCAATAACACACAACACAGCAAGTGGCATACCAACTAATTGCATGGCTTAAACAGGTATGTGGTTATTAGGGACTGAATGTGTGCTGTGGGAGACTTTAGCATGTACTTCAGACATGTAGTGTGTTCTGTCGTTGCTAAGCAATGTAAAGTGGGCATTGCAAGCTGCTTCCCCCATGCTGATAGGGCTTCCAGCAATGGCCTTTGATGAACTGCCAAATGCAGATGCACCCTGCAACTTGTATTTTCCGTCCAAGCTGGATCATTCAGGTCTAAAATAAATCTGACAACTGGTGAAGACTTGACCTGTGACTGTACCTTTTACACCATAAAGAAACAGATCCCCATATTCTAGATCTCTGATCTTCTTCCAGTAATGTTCCTTTGTGCCTTTGTTACTGTCTCTATCTTCTTGCTAAGTAACTTGATAGCCATAGTACATCAAATCCCAAATAAACACAAGAGTTAACACCAGAGTGTTGGTGATTTACAGATCAAGGGATGCAGATTTGGTCCTCTGGTGGAGCTTGGTATTTACTTATGTAGGATTTGTGTTAGTTGTCCTGCTTTCCTTCCATTTCTAAAAACAGTTGGTGGATCGACTATTTTAAGTTGCCCTAATTGGTGAGTGAATGTAAATGAATGAGTCTGGTGTCCTGCAATGAAATTCATTTTAAACTGGCACCCAGTCTTACTGAGATCTCTGGACCAGCTGTGATCCTCAAAATAGACAAAACAAAACATAAATATAGGCACTGAAGATGAATGACTGGATAACTGAATGACTAGGCAAACCCTATAGCATCAAATCCTTTATATAAACAGGATCACAGTTTTTGACAGCAACTGACAGTAAAATGGTTTTGTGATGTATTGTCAAACTCAGTAAACAAACGATCTGATGAAAATTATTTTGGATGCTACAAGGTGTTATTTCCTACATTTCTGAACCTGTCTTTTATCCTCATTCTTAAAGTTCTGCTTTATTCAGACACAATGATGTAAAAAATGCATGACCACACCTGGCCATTCCACTTACATATTGTTACATAATGCAAAAAATAACAGTCAATGCCATAAAGACAAGCAGCAATGTTCTTGGTATGCAGAGCAGTTATTTTTAATTTCTATTTGCATTTAAATAAGAATTTAATACTCAGTGTAATTTAGTTCAGGTAGTGCATTCAAAAACCTCATATTTCTTTGCAAATTGAGGACTGATTTACAACCCCTGAAAATAAAAAGCTGGGACAGTATGGAAAATACAGATTAACAATTAATACTCAAGCTTTTATTGCAATGCAAACAGTATACACCAAAGTTATTTAATGTTTTGTCTGACCAAAGTTGTTTCATTTGCCAATATTCCTGCATTTCAGACCTAAAATACAATACAAAATTTTCTGACAAGGCAATTTAGGCAGAGGGTCTCCAGTACATCAACAAGCGCTTTAGGAAAAGTATAGAAATGTTTAAGAACAACTTTCCTCACATGAAGATTAGAAGGGATTCGAATATTTCTACAGCGTAGGAATGTCCATGCATTTTTCAATAAGAAAACGCAAAACCACATGCTACAGGACTGACCTGTCACCAAAAGAGAACGAGGGATTGAAGAAGTGTAAGAAGGATTGGCAACATTTCAAAGCGGATATGGTTTATTGTTCCAACTTTTTTTTGGACTGTATTGCGGGATTGAAGTCAAGTCAAGTCTTATTTATTTATATAACGCTTTTTACAATGAAACATTGTCTAGTAATAGATTATGTTCTATGGCCAATCCCAAATCGAACAAGCCTTGGCTGACAGTGGTAAGGAAAAAGTCCCTAAACATTGTAGGATGAAACCTTGGGAGGACCAAGAGTCCAAAAGGGACATATCCTCTTTATCTCCTTGGTGGCTTGGAAGATAATTGTAAATGAAATGCAGGATTGGATGTTTATTAACAAATGAAATAAGGCTGACCAGGCAAAACATGAAATATCTTGGGTTCATATTGTCTGAAATGAAATCAAAGTTAATGTAAGACACACTGCATTTGTTTAGTATATGCGCTTTCCATACTCATATCACTTCTGTCTAATTCAAATGGTTCATAGACTAAAGGTATAAAATAACCTTTGGATATGAAAACACCTTTGACTGAAAGCTATTCTAGAATGGACAGAAGCAACAGGAATTTACATTACAATTACTGTATTAGGCAGGTGTCATTACCAAAACCAACAATTAGTACAATCTTACAAGATGCAATTCAAATAACAGAGGGTCAAGGGACTTGCTTAATGGCCTGGACAGTCTTGGCAGAGCAAGGATTTAAAAACCTGATAATAGTTCTGGCATCTTTCTTGTTAATAGTCCAGTATTTTAACAAGACCATGACCATCATACATAACTGTTTTATGGTACTTTACATTCCTGAATATTATATTAATATATGTATTACAACATTACATGCTGACCTTTTTTGACACCTGTAATAAAACACATCACAAAAATCCAGCATGTCCTTCCAGAAAAACCTCTGATATGCATATGTAACAGATTTGTAGATAATTATCAAATTGCTACAAATCTGTAAAGTATGTTGAGACTCCAGCTTATACAGATTATTCCTGCTACTACAAATTAATATAATAATACAAATAATAAACGAGCTAACAAAATTAAATTAGTAGGTATTTAATAAATAATAATAATAATAATAATAATAATAATAATAATAATAATAATAATAATAATAATTATACAGTTGGTCAGATATAATTTTAAGAATTTATATTTATACTGTGCATAAAATATGGACGGCTTGGCAGACAAATATGGGCACGACTTCTTATAGTATGCCACCCTGCAAATCACAGTCAGGTTAAAGCAAATAAATAAGTAAATACATTGAATAATATATAAAATCTGTTAAATCTATTTTTAATGAAGAGATTCCAGTTTAACATTTTTATGCTACTATAAGGAGTGTAAAACAGAAGGCTACTTACAGTCATTGTTTAATACCCTTATCTTTTGTGTAAATCAGATCTTAATGTTAGCCAGTATTTGCACCTCTTCACTTTGTCATGTCCATTTGTGTGAGAGTGCACCTATAATCAACTATATATCGCTAACAACAAGTCTGGGACTTTATGTCTGGATTTTTTATTTAGATTTGATCTGCAGCAGGACAGTTTTATGTCTTACAGGCCTGCTCATTAAGCCCTACCCATCGCACACCTTCTGCTCTCATTGGTTTGTGTCTCACTGTCCCTGTCTCTCTCTCGCTCGCTCTCTCTCTCTCTCTCTAAATTCCCTGGGCTGCTGTCTACAACATAGCTGTGAAGTATCGCTCTTTCTCACATTCGCTCATTTGCTCTCTCTTAATCCACTATCTAGTTTTCGACTCCATTTTCATTTTGGCCTCTTCCTCTATCACCTTTCACTATCACTCCATAAGTCTTAGTCAGTGAATTCCTGACTGACTTTTGGCTTTCACTTTTACGTCTGTTTGAGTTGGACTGGGTTGAAATAGATAACAAGATGTTTCCTACAAGTTAGTTTTATTAGATTTGAACTACTACTACTGTCCTGGCTCAGCTCAGTGTGTGTGTGCTATGTACGAGAGAGAGAGAGGCCTAGGCGCATATGAATTTACAGTATTAACCTGTGCGAAAGCTGCCACAGTTGGGTCCTTAACCCACGATTGCTTGAATTGTGAGACCGTACAACAATAAGTTGTATGTCATAAATGTAAATGTACCATTTTCACTTAAAGGCTAATTTGTTTCTTACATAATTTTGTTTCTTACATTTGTAATTTGTTTCTTACATAAATTACAACCTTAACTCTGAAAAGGTTGGGAGCTTGCATGTCTTCCCTGTGTCCGTGTGGGTTTACTCTGGGTGCTCTGGTTTCTTCCCACTTTCCACAGACATGTGTGTAAGGTTAATTGATTTGTCAAAAGTACCCTTACTGTGTGCATGAGCATGTGAGTGTATGTGCCCTATGATAGAGTGGCACCCTGTCTAGGGTTGTTTCTGCTTTGCGCCCTGGGCTATAAACTAGGCACTGGCTTCCCCACGACCCTGACCAAGGATTAAGAAAATAAGAGATTGAATAAATGAACGAATAAATACTGAACTAAAAAGTCAACAATATCATTCCATAATTTTTTTCAAACTGATGGCCGATCATTTGAAACTTCAACAAGTGCTGTGGCCAATTCCCTAAAGTGATTGGCTCTTATGAAGGAAGATTGCTGCAGGAAAACAACAATGTGCTGTTTCTGCCACAGATGACAAATAGATAGCAGCAAATAGATACCCTAACCCTAACCCTGACATGAACTGTTTTGAATTTGGTCTTTATTTGCTGCAAGAAACCTCTTCTGAAGGCCACGAACAAGAAATGGTTTGGGCAAAAGAATAACGCACACCTTCAGGTTGTGTAAATCCTGAGTTTGAATTTAATGAACAGACAAAGCAACATTGTCACAGGAAATTGAATCATTGGATAAGCTAAAATAATGAATTTGTGAATAATATATACACAAATAAAAACATCTATTTGCTGCATTTGGATAAGAAATATTGGGGGAAGCTTGCCATGTTGTCACACACCCAGAAGACATGGCTAAACCCTGCTGACAGTGATTGACAAAATACTCTTATTCATCTTACTATCCCTCTGTTATTCATGGAAATTAAAATGGAATGGAAATTATGAAATCTATATCAGCTGTAAAAAAATCCAAAACATAAATGCAAAACTGAGATTATTGTAACAATGTTATTGATTTCAATTAATTAATATAAATTAAATACATTTCACATTGTGATATCCTTTTGATTGACAAACTGAACAGCTGAAGCTTTCTCGTAAATATTCCATACAGCCAACCTCTGGCCTAGTGGCAATCCCTCCTCTTGCTTCTGCCAGCTTCCCGGTGTGTCTGTTTTTCTGTGACCCTGCATACCACAGCCCCAAGTTATCCTTCGCCTTCTCAAATGGAAATCCCATGGCGCACACATGGGAGAGTGTACATTGCAACACTCCCTGTTGTCACAACCGCAGTAGTGCAGCTTGCTTCAGCTGACAGGCTGCTTATAATGCAGACATGGCAGTATGATGGTTAATGGTTAATGCAGTTGTCCCTAGATTTCCTGTACCCCAATATAAACCATCATCGTGTCTTTCATATAACCACTGATTAAGTGTTGTCCAATAGTCTTATTCATTCTATATCTTTCAGTTTATATTCTGTTTATTATTTATTTAAGTTTTAGTGGCACTGTTTTTTGTGACTGAAGTTGTGTCTGAAAATTGCCCACCAGTCAAAAATCTCCAGCCACCAGCATCCTGTAGACAACATCCTGTAAGAACTGATGAAGGATCAGAGGATGACTAACAAACTGCAACAAAAATGATTTACTGCCTCTGAGTTTACGTCTATGAGGTTGGGAGAAAGCAAAGTGCAGTGACCATTAAAACTTAAAACTTAAGTGGAATATAAGCGGAATATAAAGTGAAAGACATAGAATGCCTAAGACATTTGCACATATACAATAAAACGATTAAACAATTAAGATGAAGACAATCAAAACCAGGGTTACTTAAAATAACATCCATTTTGGAGACAAATGTTAATGTTAGGACCAGCCACTGGAATTGGAATTTGGTGTAAAGCTTCTCACCATGCAGTCACGGTTTCTCTGTCAGTAGTTGTTAGTGTTAGTAACACTCTAGGCAAAATTGGTTTGCTGCTTTGCAGTTATATAACAATAGAACTGGTATTTAAATAAATATTTCTCAATTTACTGTTTACCCAGTAAAGGAATAATAACCTTTACTACCATTATACATTTACATCATACTTTGCCATTATATGTGGTGTACAGTACAATTTTTCAGGAGATCGGAAGATTAAGGACCTTGCTAAAGAGTCCAACAGCAGTAGGTTAGTGGAGTTGAGGTTTGAACCCACACTATTCAATTTATAGCTTAGAGCTTTAACCACTGAGACAAATACTTTATGTAATATGCAAAAAAGTGTACGTAATCTGTTATTTATCATCCTGCAACCATTTCTGGGTAGAAGTATACAAATGTCAACATTTAAATGCATTAAAGGACCTTCAATGAAATGCAATCAATTTTTGCAGTTGATTCTACTTTCAGTTTGTATCAGCATTGTACAGTATATATATATTGCTGTGCAACCATTAGATTTGTAAAGGTATAGTATAATGAGCATATATGACATTGTCCATGATTATAACCAAATATTTCAACCTGCAAACACAATAATACAATGTGCCACTGCTCTTCATTCCAATCTTTGTGAGTTTTAGCATATCAATGTCTTTTCAACATGTTCCCCTTCTGAAAAAGTGGACAGCTACCCTTCCAAAAAAACATGCCTGATCAAACTTCAACAGACTGCAGAAGAGTCAACTTGACACCCGGATGAAGCTTACAGATGTTGCTTTTGCACTGTAGCTTATTGATGCTATTTTTTTTTTTTTTTTTTTTTTTTTAGCTTTTAATACTACATACAAATTTCCTGTGTTTTCTAAATGTATTCTAATTAATTGACTGAGAAATTATTAAATATGGTTATTGTACCATTGCTAAAACAATCTAATGTAATGGTGACCTGAGACTATAGCACAGTATTGTAGATACGTTTTCAAGTTTTCACACAAATTATTATGCTTATTAAATTGTTTTTAATGTAATTTGAAGTGTGGCCTCGTCAGACTACAGGACACTTTTTCACTTTGCTTCAGTCCATCTCAGATGAGCTTGGGCCCAGAGAAGCCAGCAGCTTTTCTGGATGTTGTTGATATATGACCGTCGCTTTGCATGGTACAGTTTCAACTAGCACTTGTAGATGTTGGTTTTTAATGCAGTGCCGAGGGATCGAAGATCATGGGCATTCAATGTTGGTTTTTGGCGTTGCTGCTTACTTGCAGAGATTTCTCCTGATTCTCTGAATCATTGAATTATAGTATGGATGCTCCCTTCTTTGGAACGTGTTGCGGGCATGAAATTCAAAATGAGTGAATATTTGCAAAAAACAATTAGTTAATTAGTTTTTTTATTAATTATTAGGTTTTAACATCTCATTTTTAGCAGGTGCATATATCAGTACTTTATCTCATCTAACAAAATCATAATTGTGAACACCATGAAGACGGCTTTAGTAAGAATTTTCACTGTAATTAGTAAATAAGTGTTCCTGGTCTAATCTCAGAGTCTGCTACAATAGCTTTACAAGAACAAACATTGAGTGCTATGTACAGTTATAAAAGCAAAAGTAATAATTTAATGAATAACCAGATTAAATCAAACCAAATATTTTTAAGAAATATGTACTTATTGTAGTCATCTTTAAAAGCAAGCTATGGACAATTATGCCACCATATGTAGAGCAACATAAATATGTACAATAGTTTATAATTTATCGGTTCTAAAAGTATAAAATAACGTGTGGGTTTAGGTGATGGTAGGCAGAGGACTAAACCATTGTGAGGCAAGTCTTAATTTTTTTTTTACTCTGTTTACTTCCCCGAAATTTACACCTCTGCAAACAGCCAGTTCAAACACAACGAACCTTAAGACCACAATCTGAGGTTAGAAAGTGTGCTAAACTGTGTTTTTTCATGGCTTCCCCAGTCATCAGACCTCAGTTCAATTGACCGCTGTTGGGCTGGGGAAAAACAGGAGAATTCTAAATTACTATGAAGCAATTACATGAAGCAACTGTCAACCTGGGCCTGAATCTCTAAAGAATATTACCTTTTTTAAAAACACCTGTTTATAGCTTTTACATGCAGATAACTGGCAATCTACCTATTATTACTTGATATATCATTTGATATTGTGATTTAGTCACGTTGTGTCAGGTAACAGGTATTTTAATCAGACCCCAAACTTAAAGCAGGACATTGCCTCTAAGTGGCCACTGTGTGACATAGCGGCACATGGTGGTGCAGTGGCATGGGAAGATAAACGAAGGTGTTTATGTCATATATTTATAACATGGATTAGACTGCACAAGTTATAAAACCACATAATTCTAGGAATTTACAAGCAAGACTAAAATAGATTATATCAATTAATCTCAAAATGACTGTGGAAGCCAGGTGGTTAAGGTACTAGACACTGGTCAGGGTTCAAATCCCAACTCTGCCACTGTTGGGTCCTTGAGTAAAAGATAAAAGTAAAATGGTATCAGATTTAAATGCTAAATGATTTAAATGTAAACGTTTGTACAGACTATACTAGACTATGATAATATGTAGAGCACTGGTTCACAATCTGGCTATGAAGACACCATGCAGGGCATATTTTACATTTATTTAAACTACTGTGCATTTAATGCTCAATCAAGTATGCATATGCATGGGATTCAAGCCATTCTAAAGCTCCATAATGCCAGCAGTAACACATTTCATGACATGGCAGGTGAATAGTGCAGTTTCCAGTGGTTTGCTATAAGAACATGTACTTGAAAGTGCTTGAAACTTTATGAACCAATTTGAATTTTGAAGTCCTTAATTCAATGTTGTGAAAGCATACATGTCAGCCTTACTTGTTTAACTGGGTTCTCTTTATGTTCTTTCAGGTAAATTTGATTGTTTTAGGTTATATTTATGCAAAAATAAGAACAAATTCCAAAGGGTTCACAGACATACAAGCAACACCGTAGTAAAGCTGATTTTTTCAAATGAGAGACAGTTTATTGGATATACAAGTCATTGTTTTGCCCAGTTTTACAGCTTTGTTTTCTAAATTACTGGGTTAGTCTTATCACAGATATCCAAGAGAATAACTCTTGGAAAAAGAATCCTCTCATTAGCCCCTCACCAACATTAGCATGGAATTTGTGGCAGACTCTAAAAACATGTTCTTGCCTCATTCATGGTCTCCTAATTATGCCAAAAGGCATTGTGGTGTATGCATCATTAAGCATAGCCTATTTATAGTAATTATCTGCAATTACCACCCCAATTACAGTGAAGTTGAGATGTTGCGTTAAACATAAATGAAATATAATATGATATCGTAATTTGCATATCATTTTCAACCCATATTTAATTGAATATACTACAAAGACAAGATATTTAATGTTCGAGTGGATAAACTTTGTTTTTTTGCAAATATTTACTCATTTAGAATTTTGATGCCTGCAACAAGTTTAAAAAAAACAGGGGCAATAAAAGACTGGGAAAGTTAAGGAATGCTCAAAAAACACGTGTTTGGAACATTCCACAGGGGAACATGTTAATTGGAAACAGCTGAGTGTCATGATTGGGTATAAAGGGAGCGTCCCTGCAAGGCTCAGTCATTCACAAGCAAGGATGGGGTGAGGTTCACCACTTTGTGAACAACTGCATGAGTTCATAATATAATAAAAAATTATTTAGAGAATCTGGAGAAATCTCTGCAAGTAAACGGCAAGTCCCAAAACCAGCATTTTTGAAAATCATGGGCGTCGTGTCGAAATCATGGGCGTCCGGATTTTTATATACTTGTTTTAGCATGCAGTGTGTTTCAATCAATTTAAATATCCATTATAAATTGAGTCTTTCTTAACTGTTATTGATTTACAGTTTCAATGGCTAATTTATCATCATAATAAACTAATGTTAATAGTGAAAAGAAAGAGAAGGTAGTGTACAAAACTTTGATGATATCTAATTAGCTCTCACACACTTGAGTCAGCAACCTCTGGTCTGTGTTAGTTAAAAATGAGGTGGGTTCCTCTTTTTATTTTTACACTTTTTTCCCATTATAAATCAAATAATCCGTTTGGCAATCTTAGTGCAAATAGCAATATGAATAACAGCGTCCATTCGTGATCTACAAGTTCATGCATCTGATCCATGTTGCCCCAGCATTAATTCATAAAAACTCAAACATCAACTTGTGATGCTAATAAATGCCTAAAGGCAGACTGGCAGAGGCACAGCTCGAGCCAACCCTGCAGTACCTCCTCTGTCCAGCAGAGGGTGGCTCACGTGTACTGTACAAGTCAGCACTGTACCACCGCCTCTGGCACGGTGGCTGAGGGATGTAATGGGATCTACATTTCTATGAGTGCTCCAGGCTAAACAGTCATGAATTATTTGCAGTTGCCTTTGCATATTATTAATACTTTATTTAATTAATTTTGTTCCTCATTACATCTTTGGGTAAAAGTTAACAAAGAAAAGAAAAAAACCTAAGTAAAAATTAAGAGAGTTTTAAAAAGATAGCAGTGTTTCCCCACACAAAGACTTGTGGGCAATTAACTATTCGACCTTCCACAGCTGTATTCCCCCTGTACTTGTTCACACATGCTCTGCATAAAAACACAAAGATGGGGACATTTTTGGGTCTTTTAAAGACGTGGACATTCTAAAGCACCGGTTTCTTCTTATTGTGTAAATCTTTTCTGAACTTTGTAGTAGCTTGTAAGTAGCAATTAAGCTGTGTTGATAGCTACAAGACTAAAGAATGTATTCAGCCCATGTAACTTGCTTGCAAGCCTTGATGTCTAGGCTAAATATAAGAAAGAGGATTAGTCTTTTCTCCTTGTGCTATGGCAGATAGAAAGACAAAGACTAACTTTATACTAAATGTACAAAACTAATGCATATTGCTACAGAAGAACTGGTAAACAAGTGTAAATTGACAGATCTATTTTTCAATCATTAATAGGATAAATGAAATTCATCTTCCTTTTGGCAACCACTAATCTGAAAATGTTGGGATGATCTGAAAAAGAAATTCTAAACAGGTGATTGTAATCATGATTTGACCAAGTCAGTATCCATATTTGCATATTTCCTTCTCTAGAGCGCATAATATCATTAAACGATTCAAGGAATCAAGAACACTTTCAGTGCGGAAAGGGATAGGGTAAACTGAAAACATGTAATCTGTAACCTGTAATCTCCGATCCCTCAGACAGCACTGCATCAAGAACCATCACAATAGCTGATATATCCACATCAGCAAGCAATTACTTTATCAAGCACTACAATACAGAATTACATTCATAAATGTCATTTAAAACTTTAGAATGTAGTGTGAAAGAAGCCTTCATGTTAACCATGTCCAGAAGCTGTCCACAAGCCTTCAATGAAATAGACGTTAATGTAAATGTAACGAACACTGTATTTTTCTATTTGCATTTTCAACACCGTCCAAACTTTTTCTGATTTGGGGTTGTAAACACACAGAGCTCTACAGCCACTCATGCAGCAGGAACATTAACGCTGACCTGTCCTGACAGAAGACTCCCCTCCAGAGCTGACCTTTTAATGCTACCACTTTATCTGCATTAAAGCAGAACAAAAGGGAAAAAAATAGGCAAGAACTTGAGACTGCAAGAGAGAGATACTTGGGTGGAGTACATAATACTTAATAGCCGCAGCTGGAAAAAGACATTCCTAATAAATATCACTCATTACAATGGAAAGATAAAGTTACAAACGGAAACAGAACCACTTAGAGGGTCAATTTATAACAATTTAATTGCACTTTGACTGCGCTTATCATTTTAAGGAAATTATTATTTGCTAATCGAATTTAACCAGTTGGTGAATAAACAGTTTCATAAGGATTTATATTCATTATTGTTCCAAGGAAGTCAAGCCACGCATGAACGTCTACAAACGTTTTTAGCCATCCAACACCTAAGTAATACACAAACGAAATGCAAACTTAACTATTGTGATTGGCATTCATGGTGGTGAAGAGAAACATCTGAAACTGGATGTGAGTGCCACATGTTGGCCTTTCAGAAGGGTGTATGGTCACCCAAGACTGCCAAAACACACTGACTGTGATGGGTCATGGACATGTGGAGCATTTCTTGTGGATTCTTTTTGTAGTCAAGTTCCTGATACTTGTACTTTACCAATAATCAGTCAAAATAAACCGTGTGTGCCTGGTATCACGAGAGGGACAAATAAAAAAAATAAAGAAAGAAAATAAAGAAGTTGTGCATAATCTTATTCCTATCTCAACCAGTTGCTAGACAAACCCAACACAAACTACCCAAATTACCTATGGCTGGGAGTACACAAGAAATGTTAAGAAAATTAAATCGTTTTATGTGCACTATATTCCTGATTCTACGACAGGCATAAAAACAGTAGATGTACCCAAAGCAAGGCACCTCTTCTACTGTCATTACTCAATCAGTACATGTCTGTTTCCTTTCCGCAATGTCCTGTTGATATATATCGCATGACAGGTACTGCTCTGCAGGTTTATGTTGCTGTAAGAGGTACTAGCAAGCTGTTAATTTTCAGGCAACCTTTAAGTGGTAGAAAACACAAACAGCAGGCATTGACATTGTTTAAATATAAATGCCATTTGTTTTGAAAACCAATATGGCATCGATAATTAATACATGACATAAAAAATTTATACTATGCCCAACAGTACCAACATACTTAACCACTGTAAATGCCTAAAAATATCCAAAATGCTGTTTTATTTCCAGCAACTGTCCTATTAAAACTTAATCGTCCACAAGTCTGCTCTCTTGCACTGTTTTAACAATTCCAATCAAGTCTGTACATTAAGTAAACTACTAAAAAGAAAAAGGCAACCTGAATTCTAGATACAAGGATGTTACTAAGCCCCAAACAGTGGCACTGTATGTAGGAACGTCAGAACCTGTGACAACATTTTTAGTTTATAGTAGCCCAGTGTAATATCTTGTCATGGGGTCTGAAATACCTGGCAGCGCCCCTGTCTGGAATGGGCAGTAGCTGTATTAAATCTAGTCCCCAACATTCACTAGCCTGCTAAAAATGCTCATGGGACTATGCCTCACATGGGACACAAATTCAGGTCTCCCATAATCAGACTTGTGAGGAATGACTGGATCTGGACCAATGACGCACAACGGCTTGCAGAGAAAACTATTTACATTCTACACATGATCTCGAAAATTGCAATTGTATAAATACAGTTATTTTATGTAGACTTCATAATCAGTTAGTCATAAAGGTTTTAATATGTGAAAGGTGCGGTTGTTTAAAAAAAAAAGTATCTAAGCAACAGGTATTCCTGTGGCTCAACAGTATAGATCGTCCAACGTCTCTTCTGTGGTATGGTGAGAACATTCAAGCAGTGACGTGAACTGTATAAATCATACTGACCGGGTAGAAGTGCTTTCCACAGCACATGTAAATGAGATGAAAGCACATGGCAGAGGAGAGCAAAAATGTTATTAGATTTATTCATTTACTTATCCACTTTACAGGGTTGCAAGAGAGACAAAAAAGGAACAACTCTAGACGGGGCCCCAAGTAGGACACCCACACACACCAGGGGCACTTTTAGAGACACCATTTAACCTAAGTTATGTCTTTAGACTGTAGGAGATAACCAGAGTACCCAAGGTGAACCAAGTTGACACAGGGAGGACATGCAGACTCTACACAGATCGCTCCGGACTGCACAGGCTCGCACAGGACCCATCTGGGGACTGAACGTAGGATGTTCTTGCTGTGAGGTGACAGCGCTACGTGCAGAACTAAACGAGGACCTAAAACTGACAACACATACAGTTTTAGAGTTAGATCCCAATCTATTGGATTGAGATCTTGTGACAGCGGACTCCGTTTGAATATGGGGAACTCATTTTTATGTTCAGGAAACCACTTTCGAATGGTTTGAGCTTTTTGACATGGTGTTGTTAGGGTTCCTACCTTTCCCCGGTGCGTTCGGTTGTCCTCGCCAGTCGCCATTACAGAGCCATCGGCGGGGTCGCCTTATATCCACTGTCTTAATTATGCTCTGATCCCAAACAGCTGCTT
>JAUZSU010000320.1:22489-33409 GCA_034780255.1 Parotocinclus maculicauda
CCTCCTTACGCGTCCCGTCGCGTTATCGGCTTCTTCCTTAACCCTCGTTTTATGTTCTTCTCTCTCTTTGTGTTTCTCAGCTCCTTTCCCCCGTTTAGTTCCTCCGTTTTGCAACCGCGTATTCGGTGGTGTTTTCCGTTCTTATTAAACCCTCTTGCGTTTACGTCCGCCTTTTGTGTTTTTTACGCCCCGCGCTAAGCCCCGCGTTACAGGCTAACAGAAGAAAAAACTTTTGCAAAGTTAACTTATTCTTAGAAATATCTTTCTTTTTCTTTTTTTTTGGTCTTATATAAATTCTCTGTGATCTGGTAACCCTGGAATTAAATGCTGCATCTGCTAAACAGCTATCAAACAGTTTGTGGAGAACCAAAATGCAATATATATACTCAGGAACATGAAAGAAAAATGAAATAAAATCCATTCTCAATATCAAAATTAAAGTTTATGTCACATCTTTGTGTGAGATTATTGGTCGATTGCAAAGTAAAAATGTGATTATTGCCTGGGTCATGTAAATCCGGAGGTTTCCCATTATCTAAGTGCATGCATACTTTATTGGATTACTGAAAAATTCAGATTTCCTGCAGTTATCGGATTACTAAGTTTATATAAACACATTTAATGAGTGCACCATGTGGTTTTGCATTGTCTTGTTGAAAAATACATAGACGTCACTGCGAAATGTCATCTTGTAGCCATCATAAGTTGCTTGCCAATGTACTTCTCTGCATTAATGCTACCACAACTTAAGTGAAAGGTACTCTTCTAAAGGGCACTGACAAAACCCCATATCATATCAGATCATTGGATTTGGATTGCTGATAATAGTTTGGGTTGTCCCTTTTGTCTTTGTTCCAGAGCAAACAGTGTCCATTTATTCTAAAAAAGGTTCAAAATACAGATTTTTCTGACCTTAATAAACTCCTCTACTGTGTAATGGTCCAACCCTGATGCCTCAAAGAATAGAGAATATATATATATATATATTGAGGCATCAGGATTAGACCATTACACAGTAGAGAAGTTTATTATGGTCAGAAAAATCAGTATTTTTAACCTTTTTTTTATATATATTGATGCAGTGCCGTCTGAGGGGCCAGAGATCATTGGTGTTTTACCTAGGCTTTCGCTTTTGCCCATTATGCACTGAAATTCCTCCTGATTCCTTAAATTGTTTAATGATATTATGCACTATAGAGGGGAAATTAGTACATTCTTTCCAGTCTATCTTTCAGGAACATAATTTAATAAAATGTTTCAATTATGTTCTCATGTATTTGCTGACAAACTGGATGTTATCTGGAAGTCTTTGCTCCTTAAAAACACGTTATTGGATACTACATTTGCACCAAACCATGTCAACAATCACCTGTTTAATATCACATAATTCATTAGTTTCTACATGTTTTAGACAATTCATGTGAAATCTTGGGTTCATACTGTCTTGAACTAAATAAGTTAAATAAGTTAAACACACCAGGGTTTTCATATTTCTCCAACTGTCCCAACATTTTCTCATTTTGGGAATTTAGCAACATACTAAATCAAGTAACACCCACAAACAGTTGGAAAATAAAAAAAGAAAAAGTGATCCTTAAAGTAGAAGAACAAAAACTTATGCACCAGAAAACAAATAGCAATCATATCTAGAAATAATGAAAAGTGACAATGTAAAGTAACAACAGAATTTAAGACCTTTGTGCCTCTGGAGACCCCAAGGTCTGTTGGTGTTAATAGGGTTACTGTAGCATGTACGACACACACTTACAAAAATCTCATTTGATATACAGTGGTGTGAAAAAGTGTTTGCCCCCTTCCTCATTGCCTGTTTTTTTTTTGCATGTTTGTCACGCTTAAGTGTTATGGAACATCAAACCAATTTAAATAGTAGTCAAAGACAACACAAGTAAACACAAAATGCAATTTGTAAATTAGGGTGTTTATTATCAAGGGAGAAAAAAATCCAAACCTACATGGCCCTGTGTGAAAAAGTGATTGCCCCCCAAACCTGATAACTGGTTGGGCCACCCTTAGTAGCCACAACTGTAATAAAACGTTTGCGATAACTTGCAATGAGTTTTTTACAGCGTTTTGGAGGAATTTTGGCCCACTCATCTTTGCAGACTTGTTCTAATTCAGTTACATTAGAGGGTTTTCAAGCATGAACTGCCCTTTTAAGGTCATACCACAGCATTTCAATAGGATTCAGGTCAGGACTTTGACTAGGCCACTCCAAAGTCTTTTTATTTAGTTTTTTTTCAGCCATTCAGAGGTAGACTTACTGGTGTGTTTTGGATCATTGTCCTGCTGCAGAGCCCTACCACCACCATATTGTGGCACCGCATTATGATATCCTTTGCATTGCCTTCCTTTATTATGAAATCTCAAAAATACCTACTGCTTTTTACTGTTTTCTGGTAATGTAATCTAATATTAAGTTTATCAATTACACACCATATTAGGCTGTCATCACACATTCGTGTACAGGGTTCCAATTTGGGTTCTTGATTTGATCTGTACTCATTATTACATTGACATCTTTTCTTAAACAAAATATTTAACAGCATTGATATCCAAACATGTACAATGAAGCAAAATTAAAGATGTTTACAGCAGCTTATGCATAGATAATGAAAAGCAGGAAGCAACAATGTGACTAAATGTAGGCATCTGAATGCTTTAACATTATGGGGTGGTTGCTTTTGCAAAATATTATTTATATGTCAGAAAACAAGGCTCCACCTAATATACTATAATAATACTGTATACTGTTAATTTATCTTAATATAATATCGTAATGTACAATAATACTGTCTTTACAGACATGAAGGAAATTGTCGTGTTTTGTTAACTTAAGATGTTCATTTCCATCATTTGCACTGAATAGCCCCAGTTCTGTAGACATAGTTACTTTACAGAGAATTCCTACTGTTTTACAGAAACAAGTGACATGCTACCTCCTATTCTCTCTGGCCACGGCTGTTATTGGCTCTCTGCAATTTGGCTACAACACGGGGGTCATCAATGCACCTGAGCAGGTAAAAATCTGTGTGTGTGTGTGTGTGTTTGTGTGTGTGTGTGTGTGAGAGCGCGAGAGAGAGAGCGCGAGAGAGAGAGCGCGAGAGAGAGAGCGCGAGAGAGAGCGCGAGAGAGAGCGAGAGAGAGAGAGAGAGAGAGAGAGAGAGACCTGTCTTGTGGACCTGTCCTAATCTGTCTGGATCTATATGTGAAAAAAGAGAAAGCATTCTTGAAAACAACATAAACTTTCAATCTGTGAAGTCAGTTTAGATTCATAATTGAACCTCAATTCAATTGCAATAATAGCCATAGCATATCCTGTTATACGGCTACAAGGACATAAATATCAGGTAGATTAGAGTCTTGTGTCTCATTTTAAGGAAAATACGATGAGCGCTAATGTAGGATTGAAATACAGTGGGGAAAATAAGTGTTTGATACACTGCCGAATTTGTAAGTTTTCCAACCTACAAAGAATAGAGACATCTGTCATTTTTATTGTAGGTGAACATCAACTATGAGAGACAATCTGAAATAATTCCAGAAAATCACACTGTATGATTAATTAATGAATGCATGCAATTTTTATTGCATGAAATAAGTATTTGATTACCTACCAACCAGCAAGAATTCTGTCTCACACAGACCTGCTAGTTTTTCTTTAAGAAGCCCTTCTATTCTGCACTCATTACCTGTATTAATTGCACCTGTTTCAACTCGTTACCTGTATAAAAGACACCTGTCCACACCCTCACTCAATCACACTCCAACCTCTTTACCATGCCCAAGACCAAAGAGCTGTCTAAGGACACCAGGGACAAAATTGTAAACCTGCACAAGGCTGGGATGTGCTACAGGGCAATAGGCAAGCAGCTTGGTGAGAAGGCAACAACTATTGGTGCAATAATTCGAAAATGGAAGAAACACAAGATGACTGTTAATCCTCCTCGGTCTGGGGCACCATGATCTCACCTTGTGCGGTAAGAATGAATTTGAGAAAGGTCAGGAATCAGCCCTGAGCTACAGGGTAGGACCTGGAGAGAGCTGGGACCACAGTCTCAAAGATGTCCATTAGTAACGCACTACGCCATCATGGATTAAAATACTGCAGGGCATGTCCAGGCCCATTTGAAGTTCGCCAATGACCATCTGGATGATCCAGATGAGGCATGATAGAAGGTCATGTGGTCAGGTGAGAACGATTCGGTGAAGATCTGTATGGAGGAGTGGGCCAAAATCTCTGTTGGAGTGTGTGTAAACATGGTCAAGAAATACAAAAAATCTCTGTACCAATTATAGGTTCTGTTTCTCTATTGTATTGAATACTTATTTCACACAATACAATGCTAATTATTTATTTAAAAATCATACAGTGTGATTTTCTGAACTCTCACAGTTGAAGTGTAACTACTATAAAAAAAAACAGACCTCTATGTTCTTTATAGGTGGGAAAACTTGCAAAATCAGCAGTGTATCAAATGCTTATTTTCCCAACTGTATGTTTTTGTGTATAATTAGCTGATGTGTAGATGTGAGTGATAGGTAGCTGGGTTAATCAACCTGGCCTGGAGCATGTTTGAGACATTCAGTATATAACTGAAAAATCATGCTTGTCGTGAATGAATGATTTCAAGGGTTATATAAAGGGCTACTCTGTTTGTAATAAGAAATAATGGCAGTTATATCACTAAATGATTTTTTACTAAATATTATCTGAATGACTAACACTAATACATGTTTACTTTATCAGAAACTGCGTGCATTCTTCAATAACTCATGGGTGGAACGTTATGGCAAACCCATCCAGCCTGGAATGTGCACTGTTGTGTGGAGCGTAGCGGTGGCCATCTTCAGTGTGGGTGGAATGGTGGGTTCCTTCAGTGTGGGCGTCATTGCCAACAAGTTTGGACGGTGAGTAAAAATAAATCTGTCAGTGATCATGCATTGATTTTAGTTCTTTGCTCTGTCAGTCAGCATAGAGACCTAAATGCAAATAAGCTGTTGCCAGAACAATGAGCAACAGAGGACTTAATTATCTTACTTTAACAGGAAATGGTTACAAAATATTTATTCTTACACACTGATCAGTGTTTGTCTTTTTGGTCAAAAGAGCAAAAGAGGTGAACATTTTTATTATATTGATTTAATAAAAATTTTGAGAGATTTTCTAAAATAACTGGATGATATTAAAGATTGTAATTTACTAACTTAAATTTTTAACTATGACTTAATTAAAAAGCCATAGTGCGATAGCTGTTGTTAAATAGCAAATAACAAATATTTTTGTGAACAGATTATTGTTCTGTGTTCAGATATGCAGAAAACAGCATGCTGAGATGTGAATGTTGCCACTCAGATTTTAACTTTTTTTTTTTTATTTCGATTTTGACTCAGTCATTTGTTCTAAATTGATTAATTGTCATTTTAGTCAGCTCAAATATTAAACAATATGTGCTGAAACCCGTAATACACAACATATTTAATTAAGATTAAGTTTGTAAAATAAGTGTGCAACCACTTCCTTAATGTGTTTGAATTTGCTTGGGAGTGGACTGAGACCTTTCTCAGTATCGTACGATTTCTGCCTTCACACCTGCTTCAAAATACCAGACCAAGGGTGGACATACAAGGGTTTTATTAAAGTGGTAATCCTAAACTATGTTTTTGGTTTTGTATCTTTATTAGTAAACTTCCTTTGCTCTGTATATTGATATGGATAGAAAAAAAATTCTCATTTAAAATTGATTAAGAACATGTCAACATGAGTCAATGAACATGAGAAGTATCATCTTCGCTGATCTGACAAATGGGCATTACGTGAAAAGGTCCTGGAAGGACAAAAAACATAAATGTGCTTATAGTGCACTACATAATATATAAGCCTTCGAATAGAATATTTGGTTATATATAAATGAAAATGACTTAGATTTCTTAATGACCGATTGTGTTTTTTCCCATTTCCAAATCTCGCTGTCCGTGCTCTCCTTACGCATGAGCGCACAATACATGACTGACGATCTAATTACGCCAGTTATCATCAAAGAAAATAAGCCATTTGAGTTTTTTGAAAGGCAGTTAGACACAAAAGTATTATTTAATTTAAATTAGTTTATTAATATTCCTCTTTTTTCTTTTACAGTATGTGTAAAACAGCGGTGTTGGAGCCACACACATAGTTCTGGCATGACCCAGCTCAAATTGAGCGCTTCCTACATCTCTTTGCCTGTTTTTCTCCAATTCATATGCTATAAAATAATTGTACAATTACATTTAGCCATTTAACATATGCCCTTAAGCAGAGCGACTTACAACTGATACATTTTTACAATCTAAGCAATTTTGGGTTAAGAGCCTTGCTCAAAGACCCAACAGTAATAGGATTTGAACTCTGGTCCACAGTCCAGTACCTTAACCACTAATCTAACCACAGTCCCATTTTCTAAGTACATTTTGTACTTGTTTAAACTATTAATGTCAAGCTCCTCATCACTTGCTTTCACTTTGTTCCCTTTCTGTCTTGGCAGACGCAAGTCCATGTTCCTGGTGAATATCTTGGCCTTGATTGGTGGAGGTCTGATGGGGTTGTGCACTCTTTTCTCTTCTTTTGAAATGGTTATCGCAGGACGACTAGTTATTGGCCTGTTCTGTGGTCTTTTCACTGGGTTGACCCCTATGTATGTGGGTGAAGTTTCACCCACTCCTCTTCGGGGAGCATTTGGGACACTCCATCAGCTCGGTGTGGTTGTAGGGATCTTGATTGCTCAGGTGAGCAGTTTAAGAGATTAAGAGACGATTACATTCTGCAGCCTAATCTGCTAACACTTAAACAGTTGTACTATACACGTCGTCATATATACCTTTTTAATATATATGTGTGTGTGTGTGTGTGTGTACAGTTTTCACAGCTGTATAGGATTACACATATGCTTCATATTTGCTTTTTACATGCAGATCTTTGGCCTGGAGTTTTTGTTGGGCTCAGATAAGCTGTGGCCAATATTGCTGGCTTTGACTGTGGTGCCAGCTGTACTACAGTGTATATTGTTACCATTTTGCCCTGAGAGTCCCCGTTACCTCCTTATTAACCTCAATCAGGAGGAGCAGGCACGTAAAGGTGAGGTTCTAAATCCTTTTTGCCAAAATATTCATGCTAGTATTAGGGGTGTGCGATATTGACAGTAATGTGTTTGTAAAGCCTTAAATTGTAAACCAAAAAAAGTGAACCCTTCTGCAGTTAATACGCTGCCGTTTGATGACATGAAAATTAATGAATATACAGCTTAGGCAGAACTGTTTGACTAAAGTATTTTCAGCCAGACAGTGTTATATCTTGTGCCTAAATTATTCAATCATTATTTCAACTCTAGTATTTTTTGCACAATGATTCTTCCAAGGTTGCTAAGTGTGTTTTACTTCTTGTACTAATACATTCATCTTGTCTCCTGGTGTAGTTTGGTCATTCATTTTTTACTTCAGTCTTGGGTTTTAGGTAAAACGCTAGCTTCACGTTTGTTGCAGTGAACCCTCTGAATGCAGTCATTGTGATTGTGCAGTAAACTATTCTACCAGGCTACATCTGACAAAGTGAATACGTGAATTGATAATGAAGGCTTTTGTAGTTATATTTGATTATCTTAAACATCATTAAAACCACAATTGCAATATTATCGTAGATCATACATATCAGACACCCCTAGTTAGCATGATCTCATTTAGAATGTTCATTAAAGTTTTATTATATTTGTCACATTAATGGTCATTTTTGTACCATAGATTAGTAGCCTAGTATATATAGTATTATATATTATACTATTTAATAATGGTATTAAACCTAGTTTCTCTCTTTTTCTGTCTCTCATATTCTAAATCAGAAATTCCATAGTTATTATACCAGGCCAAAAACATTATTTGCTTACACCATAAATAAACAATCATTATATAATTATGGGTAGTGGAGTTGGGGTTGTGGATAAATACGTTGAGTCATCTGAGAAAGTTAAAGGGATAACTTGCGGTAGCCTAGTGGTTAAGGTTTTGGACCTGAATGAGCCTGATGGTCCTGGGTTCAAATCTCACCTCTGCCAAGCTGCTACAGTTGGGTCCTTAAGCAAGACCCTTAACCCACCATTGCTTGAAGTGTAAGACTGTATCAGTTGTAAGTCTCTCTGGATAAGGGCATCTGCTAAATGCTGTAAATGTAAATAACTTTGATTTGGAAAAAACGTGTCCAGTTGGTTGCCTTGTTTGATTCAGATTATTGTTTAAGTGCCAGAATGTAAAGTGGTTAAATTGATAGTAACTAAAAAAAGTTTCCCCATCTTGATGTTTAGGGCTGTTCACAATGTCCTTGACTTTCAGCTTCCAATGAAATGGGTCAGCACTTATTTTAGTATTTTTAATCAATTGTGTTAAAGCGTATATGTTTTCATTAAATGAATTCATAAAAATAAGCAATGGTATATTCTTATTCATCTGTGGATGGTAATAGTTATTATAGTCACTATCACCCCTAATGAAAATGTACTGCTTAAATATATCCAATAATTTTGTGAGCAGTGTAAGTCAAAATAAATTAATCTTGTGGTGATTTATCTTAATCTCAAAATCTCTTAATCTGAAAAAAATCTAACTTTAAAATAATTGAATAATTTTCAAGAAATATTATTTCAGGAAAATATTTGACACAATGATTGGCACACGTAGAAATTCCTAGAAAATAATCTTTAAACATCACCCTAAAAAATACCATTTATATTATACTTTATATTATACTCAAATGCGCTGCTTTGTATTCTACAACCTTACAAGATGTTATAGGAAAATATTAAGGGCTGTATTATTTGCAAAGGGTGTTTGAATGTATTAAATGTATTAGTAGAATGGTGCCACCAATTGTGACATATGTGGGATTTTTTTCTATATTTTATTTATTGGTTAAGGATAATGTTTTAAGACTACATTTACTTCGAATAAAGGCTTGATTTTTCTCAATTTATTTCAGTGCGAGATTACCCTAATGGACCAGGTTATGATTTACCCATAATTGTGTAGGACACTATATGTTATGCCAAAATGTTATGGTTTACATGGTCTGCTATTAAAAAATTAAGAATTTATTGCAAACGAAAGTTTGGCCTAAAAAACTGGCCTATGGTTAATGTGTTGATTATAGCCATTGATGCTGAATGTTAAATATAACTAATAAACAATAATAAGCTATGCCTAAAACAGAGCAAATCTATCTTATTTAAACACTTTAACTTATTTTAAACAGTCCAAACTTTACTAACTACCCTCTGGTGTTCCAGCACTGGTCCGTCTCCGTGGCTTTGATGATGTATCAAAGGATATGCAAGAGATGAAGGAAGAGAGTGTAAAAATGAATATGGAAAAGAAAGTGACCATCTCAGAACTCTTCCGCACTGCCACGTACCGCCAGCCACTTCTGATCGCCGTCATGCTTCAGCTCTCCCAGCAGCTGTCTGGCATTAATGCTGTGAGTGAAGAGCACAGCAAAGCACTTAAAAAAATATTTGTCACTCAAAAGAGTTATTTATATAAATATTAATAACACATTTCCTATGTCCCCACCCCCCAGGTGTTCTACTACTCAACAGGTATTTTTGAGTCTGCAGGCGTAACACAGCCCATATACGCTACCATAGGTGCTGGAGTTGTGAACACTGTTTTCACTGTGGTATCTGTAAGTACACATGCATCTAGACTTGCAAAATACTTGTAAATGTTAGGCTGTAATGTTTATATCCCACATGTGGGTTTTTTCCTTGTAGCTCTTTCTTGTTGAGCGAGCTGGACGAAGGACTTTGCACCTTATTGGCTTGGCCGGAATGGCAGTCGGCACCCTGCTTATGACAATCACCCTGGTATTGGTAGGTCACAATAACATTTGTGATTATAAAACACAGATCAGTGGATAGGTCTTATAGTGTAGCCCTATAATAATAATTAATTGAAATATTAAAAAATACAAAATATTGAATTTGGATATATTGTTATATATGCAATTACTGTGACATTATGTATGTAGACATATTACAACACAGTCCTAACATCACACTCATTCCTAGCTCACACATTCTGAACTTCTGCATGTTTCTGTGCCCAAACAGGACTACATCCCATCTCTCAACTACCTGAGCATTGCAGCAGTGTTTGCCTTTGTGGCTATGTTTGAGTTGGGTCCAGGACCCATCCCGTGGTTTATTGTGGCTGAACTTTTCTCCCAGGGGCCACGCCCTGCTGCCATGGCCGTTGCTGGATGCTCCAACTGGACAGCAAACTTCCTTGTCGGCATCAGCTTCCCTAAACTGTCGGTTAGTGATACACTTATGGAAATATGAAGAAATTGCAATTTATATCCTTGTATCAATTAATTTCTCAATTAATATTTTGTGTTTGTTTAATCTAGCACATATAATTAGAAAATCTAACCTTTACCCCAAGTAAAAAAATTTTTTTTAAAAGAAGGTGTTACAGTTATTGGCACCAATGCATTTAGGCATTTTGTGTAACCGGGACACCATTCAGTTCCCGATCACCTGAGTAAGCCCTGAAACTTGTAACATTGTGGGGGCCTAGAGAATAGGACAGCACCCACAAAGCCGAGACCCAGAAGAATGCAACTTAAGCCACACCTCACCGAGCTAACTAGTGGGAGAGTTTATGGTGCTTTAGCACATTTTGTTATGCTGCGGACTTGTGCTAAATTGAAAAAATATATATATTTTTTTTAAAGAATAAAAACCAAAAAAAAATTTTTTTTTGTAAATTTACAAATAAAGCTGCCACCATTGTTCTTCACTGATGAGGGTTTTCCCGTTCCGTACCTGTGCGCTCCTCGCACGGTCAGAGCTCGTGCTCTTCGGTCATCGGCGCCTACCT
>JAUZSU010000321.1:0-13540 GCA_034780255.1 Parotocinclus maculicauda
TCTTTATTTTTTCAGCACTGTTCTCTTTCTCGAGGACTATGTGGAATCAATACAAGGAAGGAGGAAGAAATAAATTTTTTTTATATAATACAATTTTATATATATATATATATATATATATATATATATATATATTTTTTTTGTACTCTTCAAATATGATCGTCGCTGGATCCACCAAACAAGCAATAAAAGAAGTCTGGCCTAAATACATAAATATGTGCTGAACCTTGGTACAGTACAAAAGTCTTAAGTCACCAGTAGATTTGTTTGTTTAGCAATGGCATAATGACCATTATATAGAACTATTTCTCTTTCTGTTTATCAGAATACAATCACTAGATACAGGAAAACACAACGGAAAACCGCTTCTGTAGGCTCAAGTGGCAAGTATTTAGTGTGACCTCCCCTTACACTTGAGCAACAGTAACATTTGGCAACGTCTTTAGGATGCTAAGTTGACTTTTTCACCACGTTTGCCCTTTTTAAGCACATTTTCAGGGAAGTCACACTAAATACTTTAAGACTTTTGCCCCCAGAAGCCATTTCGTTCTCATTAAAGCCCCCTTGTATTTTCTGACTGATATATGGTCCTTATATTATTGCTAAAACACATTTTAATGTTTTAAATTGCCTTTACCAAATCATACTATACAGTACTGTGCAAAAGTATTAGGACACCATTAGATTTGTTGGTTTAGCAATGGCATAATGACCATCATATAGAACTATTTCTGTTTCTTTTTAATAGAATAGAAACACTAAATACAGGAAAACACAACGGAAAACCGCTTCTGTAGGCTCAAGTGGCAAGTATTCAGTGCGACCTACCCTTACACTTGAGCAACAGCAACATTTGGCAACGTCTTTGGGATGCCAAGTTGACTTTTTCACCACGTTTGCCCACACTAAATACTTTAAGACTTTTGCCCCCAGAAGCCATTTCGTTCTCATTCCAGCCCCACGTATTTTCTGACTGATATATGGTCCTTATATTATTCCCAAAACAAATTTTAATGTTTTAAATTGCCTTTTCCAAATCATACTAAATACAGTACTGTGCAAAAGTCTTAGGACACCATTAGATTATGAGTTGGAAATTAGTTTCTTTAAATTGGCTCATTCCCTCTTGGTTGTGTGCGAGATATGCTACATTATTACGTTATTATTAATTATTATTACGTTTATATTCCATTGAGCGTGTTTATACAATATTGTGGTTCTACAGTGTGTGTGTGTGACTGTTAGTGTGTGTTTATGACTGAGCAACCGTGGTGCTGTGTATTTCCTGGAGACAGTTTAGCCTTTGGTTGCTGTGTAGATCATGTAGCGTTCCACTCAGCAGTTTTTCTGATGAATTTCTATACTGTTTGCACGCAGTGAAAATACCCTTTCATGTTTATATCACAGTAACATAAAAAACATTTTGGTCAGCATCCTGTTTCACAAACATAACGCAGTAATTAAACAGTGAGGTGGTCTAAGACTTTCGCACAGCGGACATTCTGTCCTGTGATCTACATCATAAGAATAACTCTTCTAGGTGCTGTTTGTGACAAGCCATAAAGACAAAAAAGAATGTTATCCTTCAGGACTCATGTCCAAGTCCAGGTTCCATTCGAAGCGGCTAACGGCACGTTTGCAGCTATCGACCGCACTCCACACACACACACGCGTATACACAGTTTAAAAAGAACATTTGTTCCAGATTGCCTTGATTCGTTGCAAATCTATCAAGAGAGCTGCTTTTGCCAATTTCAGAGTTCTTCTTAATGCTAACAAGCTGAACGGGAGAGCTGGCATTTAAAGCCAGTGGACACAGATATTTGTTCAGCTGATTTTAATATAGTTCCCTTTCACGGGAAAATTCAGCTCTGAAAGGTGGGAAGAGAAAATTATCCAACACACACAACTTTTTACATTTTTTTTTTTGCTCAGTCGGTTTTATTGTTCTATCCTGGAGGACTGCGCGGTAAGGTAATATCCTGTGGCGCTTTTAGACGTTCAAATATTCAACCTTTTCATAAGAAATCAGTCGTTCTCAGTTAGAGAGCTGTAATATAGAATGGATATGAAATGCAGGGGATTTGTTCATTACTTGTCACCGGAAGTCCTTTAGTTTTACAGCAGTAGAGCTGCAGAAGGTATTTTACTGTGTGCGTGGTCGAGATTTTGCAATTCACCTGCCTGGGGTTAATTATACACAGTTTCACAGTGTGGAGGTCATAAAGGTTATTCTGACAGGGCAAAAATAATGGGTTCAAAGTATAATTTGTAGATGGTTAAATACTTTTGGATAGACTGGCTTTAGGATCACTTTGGTCTTGTACTCGCAGACAACAAAACAAAATTTTGTAACGTGAGGCACCTGCAGATGGCACTGCACGAGGGGATGTGGGATGTACGACAGGATTAATAGACTGAGAAGAGGTGGTACAGTGCAGTGTGTCTCGATCAATGCGTGGAAAATGGGTTACAAAGTTGATGTTAATGATTGGCAAAAAGGAGATCTTGCATTGGGACGTGCCAAAGAACATAGTGTGAAGGAAGTAGCTGAATTTGCAGACGTATTGAAGTGTATGGTCATCCAGGTCTAGAGAATCTTCTCGCCAGGATTTGTGGAATCACACGGTTTAGGCACATTTTATTTCATTTTTAGATAAGCACTATATATTATGATATTTAAAACAAATATGTTATAATATGCGAGTGTTTGGGGAGTTGGAGGTGGTCAGCTTGAAAGTGATGTCTCTCTTTAATCTTCTCCTCACTCACACGGAGACGCGTTGTAGAGATGCCAATTGACCTAATGCATGTCCTTGGAATGTGGGACGAAATACAGAGAGAACCTGCCCAGTCCTCACCGAAAGCATGCACCCCATTTTGTGCAAATGCAACTAATTATTGAACAAAATAAAGTTGAAATAGCCACAACTGACATGCACCCTCCCACAAAAGCCAGAAGGACCTCTCCCAAATTGGGACCCACTGGCCTGTGATATTTTATGACTTAACACTGGTTATTAGCAGCTGCTTATCTGGTTTACTACTATAGGTTGAAAGCCATTTAATGTGGGGTTAGAAATGTTCCTGGGCCATTTTTATTCCTTGGGCATCAAAAATGGAAGAAAAAGAAAACACACTCGGCTTATTCTTTTCCAGAAATCGAATGGGAGTTGGAAAAATCATTTGTCGTTCCCCTTTTAGTCAAAAAATTTTAAACGGGGCATGTTGAACTGCCTGGTGATGCCAGGAACCACTGAACAGCAAGGCATCTTTATCCAGACCTACTTGTCCTTTCCTTGAAAAAACAAGGTCCAATTTCAGCCTCTGCAGGCGAGGGATTAACACTCGGGTGCATGTGTACAGTGTAAGTTCGATGGTTGGTTTAACTTGGCGAGAGAAAGATGGCTCCTCCGGCCATTGAGGTACAAAGACTAGAATTTTGCGGATGCCTTTTCTTGGAAGGGGCAAAACAATGGACAAAGAACGTGGCTGTGGTAGCCTGCTGCGAGGAACTAAGTCACGGTCACGTAAGGTCACGACATCTGCTGACATTTACAGCTGAGCAAGGGCCAGGACGCAGGTTTTGGGCTCGTGCCAGAACTTTGTATCAGGACTGCGTTAAAACCACCGTGCCCTCTTCTTGGCTCTTTGAGACTTGCACTAGTGCACTTGACACCTGCGTGACCCTGGCAGCCCTGGATTCGAGAAGATACTGCGAATTGTAAATGTGACATGTTGGTATTCCTGTCTGGATACTGTGTTAGTCTAAACACGGCAATTATTCTATAGCCACTGTGTATTTGTCTGCGTACTAAAAGAGTCCGATTGTGGAGAAAACGCCTAGGCTTCCATTCGAAGGCTTTGGATCTGCTTTGTGTTAATCATTTTAGTCTGGCACCGAACACCAGAGAAAGAAAGAGGAAGCTGGCACAGACAGGGCGAGTCATTCATGGGCCTCTGTTTAATCACACAAAAGCGAACCTCGGGTTTACTGTTGTCCTTGTTTCGATGCGGTCATAACCAAACGCAGGACCTCTATTCACCTGAACAGCCATCATTCATTCAGGCATCTCTTTCATTCACGGTTTCTCCGCTGGCTGAAGGATCGAGTTTCACACAAGTCCTCTCAGAGCAAAATCCGTCCGTTTGTTCGTCTCACACGTTGCTGGCAAGACACCGCTGCGGAAAGCTGTCAAATGGAGCATGTTATATGCTAGCCTTTAGCAGGGTAACAAAAGGGCAACATGTGATTAGCATTCACTGCACAATCTCCCTCTTGCTTTAGTATTTTATTACCACAGGTGCAGGGGCATTCATTGATCAGATGCACGCTATGGGCAAAGCTTATCCTAATTGAAAACAGCTCTATTTATACACCTGCAGGCACTAAAGGACTCCGAGAATGCAAGGGCTTGCAGAAAAGAAAGCGAGAGAGAGAAAAGGAAGGAAGAAGGACTCGAGTTCTAGCAAAGAGCAAATCCGATGCACAAGAGGAGAGAACCGGGGCTTGTGTAAACAGCAGTTCTTGGAACGGCCCGATGTGATGAAAACACAGTGGCCCACACATCAGACTAGTTATGCTCCCATTAATTATGCTCCATCCGGCAAAATCGGAGAACAGTATCAGAGAATGTAACAGCTGTATGTTACATAACACGCTGTATGGTCACATTACATGATCATTTGAGTGTAAAAATCGTTTTTTTTTCTAGCCCCTGTGGTACTTCTGACACTTTTTTGAAACTCTGCTCGCGATTCGATACGATTCACAAAACATTCATTCAGTCATTCATTATCTTCTGCTTAATTCACACGGGGTCCACCCGGCAACTAGATGGGGCGCCAATCCATCTTAGGACATTCATACACGCACAATCACACACTTTAGAGACACCAATTAACCGAACACGGATGTCTTTGGACTGTGGGAGGAAACCGGAGTATCTGGAGTAAGCCCACACAGACACGGGGAGGACATGCAGACTCCACACAAAAGGGACCAAGGTCGCTCCACCCTGGGATTGAACCCGGGAACTTCTTGCTGTAAAGCAGTGGTGCTACCCACCGAACCACCGTGCTGCTCACACAATTTACGATACGAAGTTCGCAATTCGATTGTCCATTTTTGACGTACACAATATGCAAAGCATTGTCCATTTTTTAAATACATTTTTTAAACCCAAAAACATTTAGCAGACTCCTTTATCCAGAGCGACTTACAACTCATACAGTCTTGCTGTTCAAGCAATGGTGGGATAAGGGCCTTGCTTAAGGACCTAACTGTGGCAGCTTGACAGAGGTGGGATTTAAACCCAGGACCATCAGGTCCAGTGCCTTAACCGCTAAATAAAGCTTTCTACTGCAGCTTCATACATCTTCTATAACTGAGTGTAAATTAATAGTACTTGTAAACAACAAATCTTGTTTGCTGCAATTAAAATAAGTTAAGTTTTGTTAATGAGTTTTATATTCAGGGCTGCACAAACACAACTGTACCTTTTTAACAAGACAAGACCCGACGATCATGACCAGGTGCTGAATTGCTCATAATGCCCTCACCCACAGACACCCCCTGGCTGGTGAACAGTCCCCAAACTGTCATTTTTGTGCCGCTTGCCTTACAATAAAACATGTTTTATAAGAATGTTCAAAACTTTCAGCCATCAATAGTGCTTTTTATAGAGTAGACAACGTAACGGATTTGCTTGAAAAGATTCCACTTGTTAAAATTATAAACGTTTTAGATGCTCCGGGTCTAAAACAAATGATCTGAACAAATAATAATGTCCAGTTTTTTAGTATCTGTGGATGCCGTATCTGTAAATAGTCAAGATGTTGCTGATATGGAAATAATCCCAAACAGACAACAAACAAATCAGGGCGGCACAGTGGTGCATCGCGGTCACCTCACAGCTCCAGCGTTCCCGGTTCAATCCTGCTCTCTGACTCCAATTGTGTGAGGCTTCCATGTCCTCTTGGTGTCTAATCATGTGATCACTTGTCGTGAAAGACGTTTCTGTATATGTTTACATTTACGGCATTTAGCAGACGCCCTTATCCAGAGCGACTTACAACTCATACAGTCTTACAATCCAAGCTATGGTGGGTTAAGGACCCCACTGTGGCAGCTTGGCAGAGGTGGGATTTGAACCCTGGGCCATCAGGTCCAGAGCCCAGCACCTTAACCGCTAGGCTACCACAGTACCACAGTTAATAAGGAGACTTATAATAATTGCTTGGATTGCAAGATTGGGTCAGTTATATGCTGCTCTAGAGAAGTTATATGTTGCTCTAGAGAAGGGTGTCTGCTAAGGATAAGCGTATGTAACAGTTGCAGTTGCTCTAAGCAGGTAAAGTTTGAAGAGCTTAACATTTGGGTGGAGCCAAGATTTAGTCTTATAACCTTCCAATTGGGTGGCACAGTGGCTCGGTGGGCAGCACTCCTTCCTCACAGCGAGAAGGTCCTGGGCTTGATTTCAGGGGCAGTCTTCTGCATTCTTGTTGGAGTCTGCACGTCCTCCCTGTGTCTGTGTCGGTTTACTCCAGGTGCTCCAGTTTACTCCCACAGTCCAATAACATGAATTAGGTTAATTACACTAAATTACCTCTGATATGAATGTACATATATGAGACATAACTTTGATTGTTGAGGCAACTTTATGCCCATATTTATTGTTAAATAACAATTGACAATGAAGAGTGATGTTAAATAAACTAAACAAACAAACAACCTTCCGATTAGAAGTATTATATCAGTCTGCAAATTGTTTTGGGTTTCTTTTAGTTACTTTTAGAAAAACATAATAAAACTCTTTCTTCGTCCTGAAGTTTGGTCCTAATTTGTTGTCTATCGCTGCCTCTCCCCCACCTTTCTGTCTCTTTTTCTCTCTCTGTCCTGAAATAAAGGATCTTTTCAGTGCTGCATCATGCAGCTGAAATTCCAGATGTTAGCACAAACGTGCCAAAGACATATTGTAAATATTGCCGTCTCTCTGACGTACACTCTGTACTTTCAGCCTCGTATCCCACAACCGCATGCCATGCACCAGGTCAACCAAACACAAACACACACACACACACACACACAAACAAGTTCGTTTTACTATAGTTCTGGGGACTTTACATTGACATTATATCACTGTTGTTAACTAATGCTACACGTAGCCCTAACCTTAACCTCGTTCACCTAAAAGCAAATCTTTTGGTTCTGAGTTTTTCAAACATTTTTACATCTTTGTTTTAAGAAAATAAATCATAGAACATGTTGCTGGTTCCCATAAGGTCAAAAATGTCAAATCATTCTGAACGTTCGGTCCCCACTGTCATATATAAACTTGAACTTGAATGCGTTTTCATACATCTACAAAATATAGCATTTTTCTCCCTGACCTCATTCATTATTTCTCTATTTATTTCCTATTCATATTCATTCCTTTTTCCTTTCCATGACTTCCATTTAGATTTTTATTTAATTTAATGAAATTTATCAATCTGTTTTGTTTGTGTTTCATCCTCCTCCATATACCCCTGCTTTTTGATCTGTTATTTCCATCTGACCTATACCTGTAATAAAAAGTCACAAAAGTCACAGGACACCCTTTTATGTCAAGCAAAAAGAGAAAATGACATAACTGAATACCACATCAAGTAATGGATAAGGGAGGCAATTTTTGAGGCAGAAAATGGTCACCATTTTAAAAACTGCCATATTGGATCAAGCACAAGCTTTTCCAATGGGAAGGTGGTCATGTAGCATTCAGAAATCGATCAGAGATTTGCAATATCTCTTGTGGTTCAAATGTTATCAACATAGAAAGTTCAAAACTTTTGTTGTTTGCACAAGTAACTGAACTGGGTCACAGACTTCAACAACCGACACCCAGAAAGATCACCAATTTTACACAGAACTGTTGCATCCTGCATAGCCAAATTCGGAGAAACCGGGACTGTGAACAACAAGCCACGGAATGGTCGTTTGAAGACGGCAACTGACCATGAAACCTTAACTTTTTGCGAAATCGTCTGTCCTGCGGTTTTTGACTTACCCTGTGTCCTGTCGCTTTTGACTCACTCTGTATTCTGTGTTCATTTTGTCTGGAGATTAGAGGTGTTAAAGAAACAAATTCTTAAATAGAACTATTCTGCACCTGTCCCATGGAATGGTAACACCTGCTGATCATCTCTGTGCTTATACAGAGCTCAGTGTGGAGTTTGCATGTTTCCCTGTGTCTGCGTGGGTTTTCTCCTGGTACTACGGTTTCCTCCCACATAAAAATGACGTGTTTTAGGTTCATTGCTGTTTCTAAACTGCTCCTCAGTGTGTAAGTGGATGAGTGACCCTGACTATTATAAGCAGATAAGAAAATGACGGAATGAATACTTATCATTGAATAAGTTAAGAGACACGTACTAATCATAGGTCAAATCTTGGCTGAATTAAGAATGAAGAGCCGTTTAGGAGCCCAAAGTCAACACGATAGAAACAGCCAGAATTCCCATCACCACCTGACATAGACCTACACTGATTTTGGATGTTATGTTATGTTAAGGTACTGGACTCTTATGGTCCTGGGTTCAAATCCCACCTCTGCCAAGCTGCCACAGTTGGGTTCTTAAGCATGGCCCTTAACTCACCATTGCTTCAATTATGAGCCTGTATAAGTTGTAAGTCGCTCTGGATAAGGGTGTCTGCTAAATTCTGTAAATGTAAATGTTATAATGATATAAAGGCTTTGATATTAAATAGATATGTTAAAAATTATATCCAAGGCTATTCTCAAAACATTCGTTCTTGGTCCCTGGTAAAATGCCCCTGGTCTGAGATCTGATAGTCATAAGTCTTGAGTTTTGTTCCTTACAATACATTAATAATTCAGTAACATGGTAATATTTTATAATATTTTGGCAACTACAATTTTAATGCTGTTAATCACATTTTCATTATTTGGCCAAGTGGCACTTCTGGCACACAAGATAACAGCTTGCACATGCTGTTTCTTGTAAAAGTACATAATGAAATGAATATTTTGCATTTTAAAATAAGCATTGTTCTGGTAATCGCGGCTGTGTATATCTGTGAGTCTCCCTGAGGAAAGTTGCAATGAAAATGTGCTGCAGCAAACAAGATAAGACGCGTTGAAAGTAACGTTACTGAATTATTAAAAAGTAAGAAATGCATTCTGTTGTATGGCTGTGTTTTGCTTTTTAATGAGAAAAGCTTTCTTTAGCGTCACATATCACCATACAAAGCACCAACATTCTTCGTCCACATAGGCGACAATTACATTTTTTTTTAACTTCTTATATGTTGATTGCTCAATGATTTTATGCGGGAAATAATAATAATTTCATAAAAAATGTAAAGTAATAGTTTAACTGCATATAGAAGATTATTCTGTAAACCATAAGCAATGCATCCGTCTCCAGCATGTCTAGCTCAACAAAGAGGAATGTGCAAATGTTTCTGTTGGAGAGTGGCTTTTTAAAATTGTTCCACCCCACCTCCCTCTTCCCCAATGTTTAAGCACTTGTTAAATTCAACAAGCACTAGGTTATAAAAATCAACATGATATGAAATAAAAATGAACTTAACATTTTAGGCATTTTGTTGAGATGAGAGAGCACATCTGTCCCTGAATTAAGTGATGTAACACAACAGCTGGATGCATTAATCTTATTTACTTTGTGTCAATCACTGATACAAATTGCTCTCTTTCTCACATTGTTTTATGTATATGATTTTCTTCCCAGGGCTGGAAATGGCACAGTCCCGCTTGTTACTGGACGGGAGATCTGACCATAAACTTCAACAAGGCCAGAAAAGAGTGTGCCAGCTACAATGCTACATTAGCTGTCATCAACAACAGGTAATGTCTGAGTATTTTTATGAATGGGCGCCTAAATCGTTGAGGTCGTCAGAATCTACAGTGACACTGTTTACTGGCCCATATAGCTCTGATATGCATAATTACATTACAATATTCAATATTCAATATATATATATATATATATATATGTACTATGTATTCTTTTTAATACTTTTATATACTTATTTATATTCTTACTGTACTAAGACTACTTTTATCCTCTATTATTATTATTATAATAGTAATAATAATAATAATTATTATTATTATACTATTTACACTATTAGTCATTTGAAATGAATTGAACCATACAGATGATTATATACATTATTAAATTGTATGTATTTTTATTTTAAGTATGCTGTATTGTTTAAATATTTATTGTTTAATTTTTTTTTTTAATGTTTAATTTTTTTATTTAGCTTTTTATTTAAACTATTACTATAAACTTATTCATTAGTTTACTTATCACACAATATTTAGGTTGCCCAAGCTATATAGCCTTGGTCATTTAAGGAGTTTTTCCTTTTCACTGTCACGCTAGATTTGCTCAGTTAGGATTGTGAGCCTTTATATGTGTAAAGCTGATTTGAGACAAAGCTTTGTTGTAAAAAATTCACTATGGTAAACTGAAGCTGGTAAATATTTATTTATACAAACAAAAAGGCAAATTAATAGTAAATGTATGCATGTGTTTGTTTGTGTGTGTGTGTGTGTGTGTGTGTGTGTGTGTGTGTGTGTGTGTGTGTGTGTGTGTGTTTGTGTTTGTGCATAGGTTCGAGCAGGCCTTTGTAAATAGCTTGGTCTTGGGACGTGTAGATTATCCTCTTTGGCTGGGTTTGTATGATGGGAACAGCACCGGTCCTTTCCGCTGGGTGACTGGAGCAGAACTGACATACACCAACTGGAACCGGGACGAGCCAGGTACAAACACAAACAAGTCAGCTAGAGAATTATTGGCGTCCTTAGTAAATATATTTTTTAATATATATAAGTTTTTTTGTGTGGTTAATTTGCTTAATCTAACAATAAATAAATGACAGATTTCTAATCTTCAATAAAGTTGTTTGGTTTATTGAATTATTTTATTTAATGCATGTCTTTGGGATGTAAGAGGAAACAGGTAACGTGAGGAGTAAACTGACATGGACACGTGAAGGAGGTACAGACTCTGCACGGGTGGAGCTTTAGGTCAGGATCGAATCGGGATCTGTGGTGCTGTGAGGTGTATAATCATATTTGAAATCTGACAAAGCTAAAGCTAACTCTGCTGCGAGTGCAGAGCCAGACACAAGCAAGCAAATTCTGCTACATTTCTGTTTAATAGTAGAAGTTTCAATTCAAAGAGAAGTAAAATAAAATATTAAAATGTAAAAAATATCTGTATGTTGTCATTTATAATTATTGGACACAATCGGCCAGTCATATGTTTTAAAAATCACAAATCGAAATCGTCCGAGGTCCAATTGCAATCGGTGCAACTCTAGTTTTATCCCCTAGTGTGTGATTTTCTGTTATTGTGACTGGGATAAAAGTACGTAAGTGTTTACAAGTACAGTGGTATCTCAGAACTCTGTGTTAATTTGTTCCAGAAGGCAAATCGACTGCCAAAAACATTAAGAACTTCAGTTACTACATACCACTCTCATATTTCACTATTTTCTTTTTTTATACAGTTCCGTTATTCTTATTCTTATTCTTTTCCTTTTTGGTTGGCTGTTATCACTAACCTTCTTAGGAGCCACGGTGGCTTATTTGCAGTGAACTTTACAAGTGAGAGCTGTCGTGTGGGGATACAAGTGACGCGTCTCGATTCATACAAGATCGAGCAATGTGTCGAGTGCCGAACAAATGACAAGTGCCGTTATATGACCATAATTAATGAAGTGCTGATAGAGTTCACAAACTTTTTATCGCATCTCTATGTTAATAGACAATTCATTTGAGATTTCGATATTAATAGAAATTCATTTGCCTCATCATCTCCTGCTTATGCTCATCCATTGTGGAACTTCTCCCTCTTTTAGCCTCGGTTAAAAACGGCTGTGTAGTCATGGCCACGGGACACGCTACAGGCCTGTGGGAGGTAAAGGACTGTGAAAAAGCCAGTGCAAAGTACATCTGCAGGCAAGACAAGATCTCTTCTACAATGCCTCCGAAACCCCAACCTACACCCTCGGTCACTGGCTACTGCCCAAGTGGTTGGAAGAGTTCCAGTTCTATGCACCACTGTTACAAGGTAAGTGTTTTTGGTAGATACCCTAAAATCCTTTACTGGGTTGTGCGTTGTGTGCTGGTGTTCAGAGTTCCGAATTTTGTAGGTCTTTCATGCGGGAGACCTGGAGAAAAAGCTCACTTGGATCCAGGCACATTTGTTTTGCCAGAAGCATGGTGCTGATCTGGTCAGCTTTAGCAACCCTGAAGTGGAGAGCTTCGTCTTTCAGGTTCTCCATGAGACCTTTGGGTAAGTGCATTTGCAATGGATAACTAGGGGTTGTATAGACTAATTAACTACAACAACTAGTAGCATGGGATGCTGTAGTCAACTAGTCAGAATGAGAAGAAAAGCCTTTTTGTAGCAAGGGTGCAGGAAGTAAATTGGATCCCTTAATGATCAAATTAGCTAATGCGACCAGGCTAATTAAAATCACATTACTGTTAATCTGCCTACCAACCATACATGATATACAAACTGTTAAAGGCAGTAGATGTGATGACATCATTAACAATCCACCCATTTCAGTGACAGTTCCCTATATTTTGTTTATTTTACATCTGAATATATTTGCTACATTGTGACACTTAGGTCCTCTGTCAAAGACCTCAGCTAGCAATGTAAGATGGAAAATATCAGTTTAACGTTACATATGGAAAATAAAACACCCATGTCAATGGTACTCAACCCATTATTGGGCTTTAAAATTTATCTTGTATAATTTTTAAGATATCGTTTTGAGATGAACAATGATTAGATATCATTTCTAAGTATGCAAGCGCTCAGGTGTGTTTCTTTCTGACTGTGCAGGGAGGAGGAAGATCGGGAACAGAACTGGCTCTGGGTTGGTTTAACACGCCAGAGCAGTGACAGCTGGACGTGGAGTGATAAATCACCTGTAAGAGGGATCCTGCATATACACATACCATATAGTTTGGATAGCATGTATACTAGCTAGGATAACTGCTTAAATTAGCTAAATCTGTCAACCAAAGTTACACATATATTTACTATATATATATATATATATAAATATATATATATTGTGAGCAGTTTATTTTCTATGGACATTATACCAAATAGAATGGTGGCCTAAGATATAGCCAATACAGCTGTACTTTTAGTAAAAGAACTACAATAATAGAATAATAAAAGTAGTAAATTTATATATATAAATATAAATGAACTACTTTTACCATTACTACTACAACTATTTTAAACGTAAAAGTAGTAAATTTATATTTATTTACTTTACTTCCTATGTAAGTAGTAAATTTATATATATATATATATACACAGTGCATCCGGAAAGTATTCATAGCGCTTCACTTTTTCCACATTTTGTTAAGTTACAGCCTTATTCCAAATTGTATTAAATCAATCTCTTTCCTCAAACTTCTACACAAAATACCCCATTATGACCATGTGAAAAAAGTTTTTTTGAGAGTTCTGAAAA
>JAUZSU010000323.1:1714-14079 GCA_034780255.1 Parotocinclus maculicauda
TCGATTACATTTAAAATTCATACAATCGTACAATCTAAGCAATCATGGTTTAAGGGCCTTGCTCAGGGACCCATCTGTGGCAGCTTGGCAGAGGTGGGATTTGAACCCTGGACCTTCTGGTTAATAGTCCAGTACCTTAACCACCAGTCCCAACTTATATACTATATATCCGAGTGACATTTGAGCCTTTGGCTTCACTGTTTCACTGGTGCTTGTTTTAATCCGACGACCAAAATCTTGTAGACTCTTGTTAGTCTAACACAATTCTTGAGTTACCAACAGTGGCTCAACAAACTTTGCACTGTGTAGCCTTTTGGTCCAGAAAAGGTCCAAACTACTGAAACGGCTCCTTTCGTGGCCACATTGATATAGTTCTAAGCTTTTTATGCTACTGTAAAGAATGTTTTCACGAGAAAACTGTGTGCAAACGATACCTGAATGTGTCAGAGGTACTGCTGAAAACTTGTGGAACGCTACCATTTAGCATCCCTAACTCCATCGCGTTTTCTTATTAGGGAAATGTATATTAATTATAGAAAATAGGATCATGTGCTTTTACAACCCTTTGTAGGTTAAAGCTGTAATACTTCTAAGGACGGTCTGATTGACCTAATACTTTTGTTTATAGACAGTATTAGGAAGAACACAGAAGATAAGGCAGATGAACCAGAGACTCCAAGAGCGAATGTGAACCAGTTTCTATAGTTATAGATTAGATAGAATATAAAGGTAACAAAGGTGTACTACTTACAATAGGACAGCTTGGTACAAATAAGTAGAGGAAATTCATCCACACAAACACGACGAACTTACACGTAAAAAGTCCCTAAACACATCAACCAACATCTGGAGTTACAAGACGGATTTTTTTTCTTATTTATTTCTTTATTTCTATATTCGGATTTTTAAGACCTTGGTTAAACAGACGTTATTAGACCTTAAAATGAACAGATGCTAACTGGGTGGATGGATGCATATAATTTTATGGACAATAAAAAATACAAAGCTGAGTTGGTGCAGCAGAAGTTGGCTGGTCCATCACTGCTGTGACCACAGCACACCCCACGTCCCTGACAAAGACGAGCAGGATTAAAAATGGGCCCTAAAGAAAATGCAGACTTCTCTGTTTATTGTGCTGTTGCAGCAGGGGTGAAGGTCTTTATCCATCAGGTTTTCACTCCAGCCTAGCAGGAGCTTCATCTGATAAGACGTTTAGGGGTGTGGCTTCTGTTTGGAATGAAATAAAACCCTGCAGACACTTAAACACAGTGTGTGAGCGGTCTTTAACCCGCTCTGCTCCACACGATGATGCAGACATTTTACTGTACTTCTGGGATGCAGACTAGAGTTTGCACCAAATGGATCCCGTCTCTTTCCCTGCGACGTTTCCTCGCGATCGATGTCGCAGTTTAATTATTTGCATGTGACTCATATTGATTTGCATATAAATGAGATCAGTAATTACTGTTCCTGTAGTTTAGCGGCGTGGAGGAGATGACGGGGAGCTGAACGAGAACTTGGCGTTATCTTAAAAGACGGTTTGAAGATGCTGGCTGACTGTAAATGCACTTCCACAACCTGCTGAAGACAGCGTAATACAGATGTGCTCTGGGTTCGGTGCCAGATGCTGTTCAGCTGTTTCCCTTAATGCATGTGGGGCCACCTGAAGAAAGCATGTGTGATGTCTACATGTGGTCTCAGCTTGTCTCAAAGAAATGCAAATGGTGGAAGCTGTTTGGTGTTATTGTGAGTGAGAGAGACAGACAGACAGAGACAGAGACAGAGAGAGAGAGAGAGAGAGAGAGACAGACAGACAGACAAACAGACGAACGAGACAGACAGACAGAGCGAGACAGAGAGAGAGAGAGAGAGAGAGAGACACGGACAGAGAGAGAGACAGACAGAGCGAGAAACAGACAAACAGAGAAAGACAGACAAACAGAGAGAGAAAGAGCGAGAGAGACAGAGAGTGAGAGAAAAAGACACAGAGCGAGAAACAATTAGAGAGACACGAAAAGAGAGACAGAGAGAGACAGATTGAGACAGAGAAAGAGAGACAGGGAGAGAAATTAAGAAAGAGAAACAAAGAGAGAAATAGAAAGACACTAAGATGGAGAGAGACAGAGTGAGAGACAGAAAGAGAGAGACAGACAGACAGACAGAGAAAGACAGACAGACAGAGAGAGACAGACAGACAGAGAGAGAAAGAGCAAGAGAGACAGAGAGTGAGAGAAAAAGACACAGAGCAAGAAACAATTAGAGAGACACGGAGAGAGAGAAACTGAGACAGAAAGAGAGTGAGACAGAGAGTAAGAGACAGAGAGAGAGACTAAGACGGAAAGAAAGAGAAAGACAGATTGAGAGAGAAAGAGAGAGTGAGTGACTGAGACAGAAAGAGAGAGAGAGAGAGACAGATTAAGACAGAGAGCGAAAGACAGGGAGAGAGATTGAGACAGAGAAACAAAGAGAGAGATAGAAAGACACTAAGATGGAGAGAGAGAGAGAGAGAGAGAGAGAGAGAAAGGGAGACAGAAAGAGACTGAGATGGAGAGACAATGAGAGACAGACAGAGAAAAAAGAGACAGAGTGAGACAGAGTGTAAACCCTTTTACCAGGCTAATATATTCTGCTCCCAAACATTTGGGATGATAAAATAACCCTAGATTTTTATGAGCGTTTTATTTCATAACCACATAGATCACAATGATCTAAGAATAATTTAGCTCCTATAGATCAGTATCAGTGATCCAGTCTGCTTACTGGTCCATGCTCTCTATAATATTTAAAAGGGAGCCAGGGCTTATTGTCTATCATTAGAAGCCGACCTCGCAGTCATGTTCCAAAATCTAATGGAAAGTCCTTTTTAGAAGAACCGAGCTTTTGTAGGAGCAAAGGAGGGGGTTTTGGTACCCAGTATATTTTGGTTAGACCCTCTAGAGTCTCGCCTTGACACCGATCAGGATAAACAGCTTGTCCTTTGGGGTATCTGTAATGAGTCTAATTAGGGTTTATTGACAGATGCAGCTGATGTGAGCTAGTGTGATCTAGATCTAAACATTACTATACTGCCCCCAGCTGTTCCTGTAGTGCACTGCGGTTACAAGTTACAAGTCCTACCTAGAAGTGCCGAGCGCCGGTCTTTTGACCGATGTGACTCTTTGCTAGTATCTTTGAGCTGGGTTTACTTTCTATGTTTTAAAGATGTGTTTAAAAGGTGATTCTGCACTGTCTGTTTTGGAAATTCTTTCAACATGTGGACTCACTCCCTCTTGGTTGTGTGCAGCCAGCGATGTGTTTATTTCTGTTTATATTTCATGCGTTTATATGGTGACGTGTAGAAAAGTTTAGGCTTCGGATGCCGTGTAGATGGTAGTGTTATACTTTTGTTTGTGTTGTATACAGTTTTCTGTCCTTTATATTTACGTTACAGGCCTAAAATGATTCTGTGACATTTCGGTCAGTAAAGCAGTAAAAACAACTATGTATCTCTGTATCACAATTTAAGTTGAACCCAAATCTTAGGGGTCTTCTAGTGGGTACGCTCTGAATACCTGGGTACCACTGGGTACACTAAAACTAACCTAGAACCATAACAGACGAGCTCTGATCCGATCCAGAGTGTGAGCTTAAAAACCCAAACACACAGCTGTTTTTTTTATATGTGGTGTGTGTGTTGGCTGATAATGAAAGTGAAATGTTTCATGAGTGTTTGATCTGGCTGGATTAGCTTTTACTATCTGCTATCTGTTAGCCAAGCCCGTTCTGATTGGAAAGTGAGAGAGTATAATCTTATGATTTTTGGACCATATGGAGCACACATTACTCAGGAACTCAAGCCTGTGTGTGTGTGTGTGTGTGTGTGTGTATGTTTGTGTGTTTCTGTCTCTGAGTGTGTATGTGTGTTTCTCCCTCTGTGTTTGTGTATGTGTGTTTCTCTGTGTGTCTGTGTGTGTCTGTCTGTGTGCGCATGTGTGTTTTTCTCTGTGTGAGTTTTTCTGTGTGTGTGTCTCTCTGTGCCCGTGTGTTTGAGTGTGTGTGTGTGTGTGTGTGTGCGCGTGCGCATGCATTTATGTGTGTTTCTGTGTGCATGTTTTTTTCTATTTGTGTGTGTGTTTGTTTCTGTATGTTTATGTGTGTGTGTGCGTTTCTCTCTTTGCACGTCTGTATGTATGTGTTTGTTTCTGTGCTTGTTTGTTTCTCTGTGTGTGTGTATGTATTTGTGTGTGTGTATGTATTTGTGTGTGTGTATGTATTTGTGTGTGTGTATGTGTGTGTGTGTGTGTGTGTGTGTTGTACATATATAGAAGATACTGTACTGTAGTATAATGACAGAAGGTGCAATATAACTGGGTGGGACAGATGAATGTTGGAGCAGGAGGATGGAGGAAGAAGCGGGTGGATGTACAGAGGGATGGAATGAAGATTGTGTGGGGTGGGGGCAGCAGTGGAACCGTAGTGTGAGTGGTGCGATGATTGTGGCTGATTGTGTATTTGTGTTGCGCAGGAGGCAAGCTCTCTGGGTTTGGGTGGTGTTTGTGTAGAAGAGGGTGGAGAGCGTAATGCTTTGAGCGCCGTTTCTGCACTGAACCTGCTGTATGAACTACTGCAGCTACACAAAAAGCAACAGCGCACCCTACAGGAACTGGAGCATCGTCACCTAAAGGGCTGCAATGACCTGGAGTATCTACAGCACAACAACTCCCGGCTCAAAGTACACACAGCTACACACAGCTACACACAGCTACACACAGCTACAGCACAACAACTCCCGGCTCAAAGTACACACAGCTACACACAGCTACACACAGCACCTCTCCGCTTAAATTACACACAGCTACACACAGCTACACACATAAACACACATATCAAACCATACAGAAGTCTCTGACTTGAAATAATTAAATATACACTAATTTCTAACACAACTATTTAGGGTTAAGTTACAGAGAGTAACTCCATTACTAATAACAGTTATTACTGTCTTTACCTGTGTGTGTGTATGTGTGTGTATGTTTGTGTGTGTGTATGTAGGACCAGTTGGAACACAGTCGCAGGGAGAATTCTGGGCTGCATGAAGGGGAACGTCAGCTGCATCTAAAGATCAGAACTCTGCAGAACTGCTTAAAGTCAGAGAAAGAGGAAGTAAGTTACTATGACAACCAGGCACTTCCTGTGATTGCATCCCATGGCTCAAAGTAGAATATAGAGGTGTGTGTGTGTGTGTGTGTGTGTGTGCGTGTGTGTGTGTGTGCGTGCAGGTGCAGAAGTTACAGAGCATCATTTCGAGCAGAGCCTCTCAGTTTAACCATGACAGTAAGCGCAGAGAGAGAGAGAGCAGCAAACTGAAGGAGAGACTCAACCAGCTACTGATGGACAAGAGGGACAAAAAGCTTGGTATTATCAGCATCATCATCATCATCATCAGTCCACACCCTCAATCACACACCCCATACACTATGCAGTGTCCCAAATCACACTGCTAATACACTCTATAACAGCCAAGTTGTGCATGTAGTTATGTTGTACTGTGGTAGCCTAGACCAGAAGGTCCAGGGTTCAAATCCCACCTCTGCCAAGCTGCCAGAGTTGGGTCCTTGAGCAAGACCTTTAACCCAGTATTGCTTGGATTGTAAGATTGTATGAGTTGTAAGTCGCTCTGGATAAGGGAATCTGCTAAATGCTGTAAATGTAAATGTTGAAAGGTCATCGTGTGTGTCTGTGTGTAGCTATTGAGGTGGTGAACTGTGTGAGTCGTTCTGATGGTAAGAGAGGAATGTGGAAGACCTGCAAGATGGAGGCCAGGTAAGCACACCCCCTTATTGTGTAACCATGCCCTCAAATAATGAATGACATGATGCATGATGAATGACACTGCTCATTGTGTGTGTGTGTGTGTGTGTGTGTGTGTGTGTGTTTCAGGCATGAAGGTGAGATGTATCGAACTCTGCTTAGTGATTATGAGCTTAGGCATCAAAATCTCATGCAGGAGAATTCTGAGCTGAAGAAGCTGTTGCACCACATGAAGGAGGACATGACGTCCATCCTGAGTCCCAAACACACACACTGCAGCAGGAGAGAGGACAGTCTAGAGCAGGTACATGCGCGCACACACACATGCACACACAGTAAGCAGTTGCAAAAATGTTGGTTGAATGTGCTGATTGAGAAAATAGTCAGTCATACTGAGGTGTGTGTGTGTGTGTGTGTGTGTGTGTGTCAGACGAACTGTGAGCTGGAGGACGGTGAGGGTGATGATTGTAGTAAAGAAGCTCTGGAGCAGGTTTGTTTTGAAGCTCGTGAGCAGCTCACCAACAGCATTCGGCAGCAGTGGAGGAAAATAAAGAACCGCATGCTGACACTCGATACCCAGGGTATGACATAATAACAATTCTGCATACACACAACCCGTACAGGGTATTACATCATTGTGTGTGTCTCTGTGTGTGCGCGACTGTAGTATCTCAGGAAGAGATGATCTCCAGGAGGGATCATGAAGAAGCACTGCAGCATCTCCGAGTGGAACTACAACAGTGTACAGAGTTTATACATACACACCTACTGCAGGTACACACACACACACACACACACACACACACACACACACAAGAACCAGTTACTGTTGCTACTGAGGCTTAGAACACGCAACAACAACAGTTGCTGCTTCTGCTGCAGGTACACCCTCTCAACACTAAACAGTTTATGTAACCCTCCTGTTTTATACTGTATTTGTGGTGTGTGTGTATATATATATGTATGTATGTGTGTGTGTATGTGTGTGTGTGTAGCAGCTGGTCTCTCCGTGTGATGATGAAACAGCAGCTCTGCTGGATGATGGTTTGGAGGAGAGAGAACGTCTGAAGGAAGAATGGAGGACCTTTAATGATCAGAAGAAAACCTTCGAGAGAGAAAGAAGGAACTTTACCGAGGCTGCCATACGTCTAGGACATGAGGTCTCACACAAACACACACTTAATTATATAGATATACTAGAGTGTGTGTGTGTGTGTGTGTGTTCATATTCATAGTGCTCTTTTGTGTGTGTTCCCTACAGAGGAAGGTATTTGAGGAGGATCGGGCCATGTATTTAAAGACTCAGTTCTTAAACATGACACCATTTATAGAAAGAAAACGACCTGCTGCCCTGTCCCACAGCCAATCAGCACTCCGTGAGTATGACTTAATCTCACCCACCATAATTACACAGCCAATCAGCATTCTATGTTGACCAGATCCCTAGCCAATCATCAGTTACACTTTAACTTGACCTACTTACAACGATTACAGAGCTAATCATTAGTTATCCTTTATTTATATATATGTGTGTGTGTGTGTGTGTGTGTGTGTGTGTGTGTGTGTGTGTGTGTGTGTGTGTGTGTGGATGAAGAAGCTGAAGTGAAGTTGATCTCCACTCCACCACCTCCGGTGAGGGCTGTGTCCCAATTTGAGTTATGCACTCCTAAATCTGCTCCTGTCACTCACCTGCCTTCCACTGCTGAGCTGTACCGCATGCTGCATCTCCAGCCCAAAACCAGGTGGCGCCGTATACTCATTTCATAATGATAATGATTGCAATAATGGTGGATAAACCGCTCCACCTACACCCATACACAACTCCAGTTATACTGTAGAGGAAAGAGGAGACTTGAGACTGACTTATGACATCATCATAACATAAATAGGCACAACACACTACTGTGTACAAACGTGTGTGTGTGTGTGTGTTTTTCAGGAGTAGGAGCGTTCGCAGCAGCAGCAATGAGACCTCAACCAGCGACACATCTGCTCCATTTCCACACTGAGAACAGTGCCACCTACAGATACACAGAACTATTACACCTGTAATACACACGCGCACATACACAGTATTATAGAAGTGGGTGAAGTTCTTCCAAAAAGTTGTACAGTAATAGTGATATATATATTAGATGTGGGTGTGGCCTATTCCAGAGCTGAGGGATTATTGTAGATTCTTATAATTATAACATAAGTATTAATAACTGATTAGATATTTGTTTCTGTGAAAACGTGGCCATGTCCCAAATCACCAGAACATAAGTAAGCAGCATGTGCAACTGTGGGTGTATTGGTGATTTTGTTTTTAAACAAGGCAGAAGCAATAAAGAATTAAATTTATAAGTAATACTTACATAATGTCATTTAACCCTTTTATTAAATCCTTTGAAGTGGAATAGAAGGGCTGGTTCCTGTGAAAGCACACGATTGCAAAAATTACAGTAATGCTACTGCTGACAAAAGGATAAATAGATGACATGTTTCCATTCTGAGGTGACTTTATTGGACAAAGAATTCACTTTTTTGTGTGATGATAGATAGATGTAGCCAACCAGTCTTTTACAGTCTTATGTCCAACAAATAAAACCTCAGTTTTAGTTAAGTAGAATGAAAGACTGTTTCAGTACAATGATGAGTCCTGAATCCTGACTGAAATGGTTCATAAATACCGTTACTTTGGAGGGAACTACAGAGCTGCTGATAAACGGGTAGATTTGGAATTGGTCTATAATTAGGCAGAACACACTGGTCCAGATTGGCTTTTTTAATCAGGGGTTTTCATTCCTAAAATGTTTCATATTGTTAGCTTGCTAGGGTTAGACGAAGGCGTTGATGCTAAACTGTATCTTAACATATCCTAGCTTGCACAGAGTTGTTCAGTACAGAAGCTTTATCTACAGTGCTAGTTACTAATCTTCAATGCTAGATTGAAGCAACAATCTTGGCTCCCTTTAGCTCAGTGGGGAACCCCTTGGAGTGCATCATCCTCCCCCCTTCACCATATCTTCTTTGTACTCCTCGGCAGTGGCGTCCTGGTACTGCTGGTACTCTGAGACGAGGTCGTTCATGTTGCTCTCTGCCTCGGTGATCTCCATTTCGTCCATCCCCTCCCCTGTGTACCAGTGCAGGAATGCCTTCCTGTGGAACATGGCTGTGAACTGCTCTGAGATCCGGCGGAACAGATCCTGGATGGCCGTGCTGTTCCCGATAAAGGTGGCAGCCATCTTATGGCCACGGGGCGGGATGTCGCAGACGGCGGTTTTCATGTTGCTGGGGATCCATTCCACAAAGTAGCTGCTGTTCCTGTTCTGGATGCTCAGCATCTGCTCATCAACTTCCTTCATGGACATGCGGCCACAGAAGATGGCTGCCACTGTGAGGTAGCGCCCGTGTTGCGGGTCACATGCGGCCATCATGTTTTTGGCATCAAACATCTGCTGGGTCAATTCGGGAACGGTCAGGGCACGGTACTGCTGGCCCCCTCTGCTGGTCAGAGGGGCAAATACAGGCATGAAGAAATGTAAGTGAGGGAAGGGAACCATGCTGACAGCGAGTTTACGCAGGTCAGCGTTAAGCTGCCCGGGGAAGCGCAGACAGGTCGTGACCCCACTCATAGCAGCTGACACCAAGTGGTTCAGGTCACCGTAAGTGGGCGTGGTTAACTTGAGTGTGCGGAAGCATATATCATACAGAGCTTCATTGTCGATGCTGAAAGTCTCATCCGTGTTCTCCACAAGCTGGTGGATGGACAGCGTGGAGTTGTAGGGTTCCACCACTGTGTCCGACACTTTGGGTGATGGCGTGACAATGAAGGTGTTCATGATGTGGTCAGGGTATTCCTCACGGATTTTGCTGATGAGCAGTGTGCCCATGCCCCAACCTGTACCACCACCAAGTAAGTGTGTGAGCTGGAAGCCCTGCAGACAGTCACAGTTCTCAGACTCCACTAAGCCCACACTATATTTTTCTTTACCCCATCATCCATCTCCCTATACGCAGCCACAGTTTAGATAAACCTTGGAAACAAGAATATAGAAACACAAGCACGCCTGCCATCTAGTGGTCTATCAAAATAATTTTAGCTTTTCAGAAATGGAATGAAAGCTTTTCAAAAGTTTCCTGAATGATGAATTGAGGTTATTTTAAATAATTATTTTTTTTCCAGTAGTTAAGACAGGAATGGTCAGCAATTGTAGAAGTTGTAAAATAAAAAGCCAATCCTAAAAAAGGATTTGTTCAGAAATGAAGTAATTATATGCTTTGTAATAAGAAAAAGATGATAAACCTTAATAATAAATAAAAAGTAATATGTGTTTAAGAGCCAGCAGGCATTTTAAAGATTTGTTTTAAAATCTTATTTGCTAAATGGAGATGTAAGGAGACGATTGAAGTCCAGTCATATTGTATTTAGAAGGAGAATTGTATTTTTGATCTTTTGCTTCCATCTTGTGGCCATTTGTATAAGTTTCCTTTCATGCTTTGAGTTAAAGAAAGTTGCCATTCGAAAGAACTCGTAAATTAAAGTAAATTTCTAACTAACTTTTTAAAATAAAAAACAGTGTGACAAACTGCATATACAGTGCCGTAAATAAAAAAGCGGTAACACGGGAGAACGGAGAAGATGCAGAGTGGTGACAGTAAGGATCCCAAGTTGCACCCACCACGGGGATCGAACCTGGGAGCTTGTTACTGCGACGCAGCGGTGCTATCCGAGCGCGCCACCATGCAGCCGCACTTTTACCTGTGTATATGTGTGTTTAAGCCTAAATATTTTTTTTTTTCAGTTGTAACGCTGTTGATTAAGAACTAGAATAGAGTTTATGGGATTAGTGCATATTTCTATGAGTGAATTATTTCGAGAATATTAGCTTTTTACTATGGAGGACCATAATATAATATAATATAAAATAATATAATATAATATAAAAAATGTAATATAATATAATATAACCAACTAAATGCCTTAACTGTGTGAGAGAGAGCCGAGATTGTAACCCGAATAACGTAAATTGTATTATTGTGAAATGAATGATTGAGTGAAGTTTACCGGTAAAGATTATTGAAATGAGTTGTAAGAGCAGCCTTGTGATTGGACGAGATGGTTGGGTTATTGACTGCGAGATAACCAATGAAATTTGGTGATTGATGTAGGCGTAATTTTTCGACCTATCGGAGAGAAGTAACGTTGGTTTTCCATGTGTTGGCTTTGGAAGATGTGTCCATGTTTGTAAGTACAGATTAAAGAAACTTCCAAATAGACGTGGTAAGAAACTTATAGTAATATGTACTAGTGGTGTGTGTTTTGTGTGTTAGTGGTGTGTATTAGAGGATGTGAGTGTAATTAAAGTGTGAAAAATGGTGTGAGATTGTTTGTTGAAGCGTTTAGATGTGTGATGTTGGCTGTAGTGTTCGCAGCTGGAAAAAGATTGAATAGAGTGAGAAAATAGTAATAAAAGAATGACGGGGTTAGCCCCCTTTGAAAAAGTTTGTAAATTGTGCATTTGTTGAGTGTTGCCATGCTCTGAAAGTCTGTTGGTTTTTGTGTTGGCGCTAGAAGTTGTGGCGCCAAATGTAAATGTTTAGTAAAAACAATTTCCACGGTTGATTTGTTTCCTTGTTGTTTGTGTAGTTAAGCCTTGTTATATAAATGAAGTTGTGTTAAGTGACCTTGGGCTCTGTGAAAGGTGCTATAGAAGTGAAAGTTAATATTATTGTTAATAATATTAATGAGAGACTAGGGAGTAGAAGTTGTAAATAAGTGAGGTTTTATTTGAACTTTGCTGTGTTGGAGAGATCCAATGGTTCCAAGTTTTGAAATATTGAAGCAATGGATGAGATGTTTGTAGGTTTGATAGCAAAGGCTTATGTGTAGAATGTGTTGTATGTTTTTGTATGCTGGTGAGCATGTAAAATGTGTTAAATTGTGTAGAGAAGGTGTGTAAAAGAATGAATGCATGACATGTGCTGGTGAAATGTAAGTAGTGCTTTAGATTGTAGGTGAATTGGTTAAGCATTGTCCTGAGGGATGTGCTTAGATGTTATGAGAATTAAAGCAAATGAATGGTTATTTGTCCTTAGATCTCAGACTGGGTGTTGATTATTGTAAGCAAATGATTGTGGCAGCCTTGCAAAGCCCATGAGAGAAATGTGTCGTGTGTCGGCAGGATTGGGAGCTGAGAAGATCCACAGACGAGCTGCTCCTGGTCTGTGCTCCTGATAGCCAACCACGGAGGGGCTGTCCACCACCAGGTAAGGGCAATCAAGCTTTCTTACTGTGTGCATTGGTCGGGAGTGTGGACGTGGACGCTTGACTGGGTTTGGCCAAATATTTGGTAAAGTCTGTAGCAAAAGAACGGGATTGTGAGTATTAGTAAGTAAATTGAAATAAGTTTGGAATGAGAAGTGATCGTGTGTGCGTGCGCACGTGCGTTTCTATGTTTAACTGTTCATGCTTAACTACCTGGAACTAATTAAAGAAGTGTTTATTTAGTTACTGGATAAAGGGTAATTTGAAGCGTAGATTTGAGATTAAAGTTAAATCCTAATTTCTGTGGTTTATTGAATAATTAGTG
>JAUZSU010000325.1:1705-16028 GCA_034780255.1 Parotocinclus maculicauda
ACATTGGATGACTTGAACAATGGCATACCATCTACACTGAAATTTAGGAGTATGTCGTGTCCTCTGGTGAACTCGCCTTGATAACGTGAACATATTTTCAAAATTCTACACTCAAGACCATAATATAGATATTGGCAACCACATAACTCATGTTATTCTACTTGGCAAGGAGTTCCTAATAGTGTTCTTGCATCTTTAGGCAGCCGGTGTCCATGCTTTCTTAACAGAGAGAGGGGGTTGTCAACAGATGTGCGAGTTGCTTTATTCTCAACCGCCCATTTAGCCAAATCACTTTTTAAATCAAGTGATTCGTTTGAGGAGGTGCCCATTTCAGTACTATCACTTTCACTGTATTGGTCATGCTGCTGGTCCTCCTGGTCAAATGCAATATCATCTCTCTCAATGTCTGTAGCACACCCTGCATCATCCAAACATTTTCTTGGAATTCTGTTGCTAGCTCCACTCAGGCAAGACCTAACTGTAAGTGAAGACTAATCATTCTCTGAGTCACTGTTTGACGCCACCATCGCACGCAGCTTAGCATTTTGCCTTTTTTTTTTGCCGTTTTGCATTTTGCCCCATTTTTTAAGATGGGCCATCTATTTAATAAAAAATAAAAATAAAAAAAAAGGAAGACTAAGTGTATGTAATGATGTTAGTTCGAACAGGAGGTATGTGTACTGGCTAAGAACTTATCAGCATCCCTGTTTCCAGTCAAGAAAATTATCCTTTCTCTTCAGAATAACAATATTAAAGAGCAATAGAGAAACAGAAAAAGAAAAAAAATCCAAAACCATTCCCTACAAACATTAAATTACAGATTTGGTACTGAAGTAAAAATACTACCATGATGTGAGTCACAGTAAAAAAACATGTTAATCTAAGCAGTAATGATGAAGCAAAAAATGCAATAACTTTTCACTACGGCTGCATGATATTGGAGAAAGTGGACATTGCAATGTTTTGCGTTTCTGCGATATATGTTGCACTATTAGAATAAAGAAATTCTAGCTATTTTCAGAAAGAACAGCGGAAAATACATTCAAATAATAAAATAAATTTTTACATGTATTTTTTTTATAAAAACAGCAGTATAAAAGATAAATATAAAACAGTAATACAAAAAATATTATATATATGAAAAAAGAAAGTAATACTTGGTGGTCTGGAGTGTACCAATTTGTGACCCTGTGTATCCAAGAACATGTTTGTAGATCATGGTAAATGTTCACCATTTGAGTTTCCCTTTCGTATCAAGCAGTAATAAAGTTCCATCATGATGGGTATGACTTCATTATCATTACTTGACTATTGCGTGTCCTGTGATGTGACTATTGCGCACGCACACATTGTGATGACGATGCTGAAACGGTATATTGTGCTACTTTTCACACAAAACAGCAGCACCCATGTAAAACTACATTACCAACCAAACCTAAAATACAACGTTACTTAAGTTAGCGTTACAGGTCCGTGGTCCAGGGAAGCATTAGCAGCTAAAGTTAGCTTACACTCAATCTCACACAAACTAGCCTCATAACACACTAGTAACGTTAAATGAGCAGACACACATTTAGGAAACCACAGTAGCAACTGCAAAAAGGCAAACGAACACCTAATCTTGTAGAAATACTGAATTTATCAATATCTATTTTTTGCTCATGCTAGATAGTTAGCCATCTTCACAAAACCTGGCCAGGATAGCTAACCAGCTAACGTTACTGGGCTAGCACATGTAATTAATAAATTAAATTAATGAATTAAATTAATAAATTATTATGCCCTCAGGTATTGACTAAACTTTGACTTAGCTTACCTTAACTTTAAATTAATTCTCCCAGCGCACTCCACACAAACATCCACAAAAATGGCACCAAGCAACCAGGGGCGTATCACTCTTTACAGTCTTGCGAGATTATCTCGCCGTCGGGTCTGGTGAAACAGAAAAAATGTCTTGATAATAATAGATGATATACCGCACATATATGTAAGAAGAAAAATTAAAAAGGACATACATATACCTTTACATTTCACGCCCTCCGCCTGCATCACTGATGACACCCAAACACTTCAACTCCCAGAATCCCTCGAGTGATCACATGACACAAGCCTCATAGTTGCTATGCCTGATTTCGAATACTTTCTCCTGCTATTTAAACTTGTTGATTTGTCATTGCGAAGTTTTGTTTCTGCCTCTAAACATTCCGAGCTGTTTCATTGTTCCTGATGTTGTCTTCCTGGTTAGTACCTGCTGTTTTTGATGACAATTTGGACGAATGAATGAATGAATGAATAAATAATAATAATAATAATAATAATAAATACCTCTTTCAAAACCCTCATCCAATGCCAAAGAGTTGTTTGTACTTACATTTTTCATTAATTGTGTTTTTTGAACTTGAAATGGTAAATCGCAAAGGCATGGTTGAAGGTATTATGTTGATTCACCGTTAATAGTTTAACGTTTGCACAATCATTTAACATTAAATGTTGTTTTAACGTTGAAACAACAACAGACATCATTTCAACCACATTTCAAAGTTGAAGGTCAGTCGTGTGCCAGCTGGGTAGCTTTGTACATGCACACCATTCCCGATTATTCCAGTCGTTTCAGCGTTCGTCGATATCTCGAAAGCTGCGGCAGTTGATAAGTACCGAAAAACATGGCTGAATAATAATAATAATAATAAATAGAGAAGTGCTTTTCCTGCAGAAAATGCGAGTGTGATTGCAGTGTTGGATCCCAGTCCCGCTCGGGTCCAAGTCCTGAGCATTTCGAGATGAATGCTGGTTAACATACCCACACATACCCTAAAATACACATCCTTACCCACACATACCCTAAAATACACATCCTTACCCACACATACCCTAAAATACACATCCTTACCCACACATACCCCAAAATACACATCCTTACCCACACATACTCCAAAATACCCACACATACCCCCCAAATACCCATCTCTACCCACCCATTCCCCGAAACACCCATCCCTACCCACACATACCCCGAATTACTCGAAATACCCATCCCTACCCACACATACCCCGAAAGACCCATTTTTACCCACACATATCCCCAAAGACCCACCCTTACCCACACATACCCCGAAATACCCATCCCTACCCACAGATACCCCGAAATACCCACCCTTACCTGCACATACCCCAAAATACCCATCCCTAGCCACACATACTCCCAAATACCCATTTTTACCCACACATACCCCCAAATACCCATACATACCCCGAAATACCCATCCTTAACCAAAGTCATGTGCCACACATAGTCGGTCGAGGTTGGACGCAGATCCGAGTCCAGGTCGGCTCCGATCAGGTTTGGGTAAAAAAAAGCAGTTGCTTCTGGTAGGGCTTGTGTCCGAGACCTGGTCAATTTTGTCCAGTCCCAAGACCCACCCTCACTGATCGTTTTGATGTAAAATGGTGTAAATCCATTAAAAAATGCCTCAGCTATGCCAGTTTTTAATCTGAGTCCTGGTTGAATGGCTTTGGAGGAGCTGAGAAGGCCTCTGTGGGCATGTCCCTCTGCGTGTGCATGTGACAGAGAGAGAGAGCTGCAAAATGACAGTTATTATTTTATTTTTTTTTTAACAACTTTGTTTATTAGATTTTTCCATCTTTTACAACATATATATATATATACATATGGTTAACATGGATGGGAAAATAGATTTTTAATTAGAAAAGGAAAACAAAAACAAAACAACTTTAAAGAAAAAGAGAAAGGAAAAAAAACAAAAACAAAAACAAAAAAAAAAACACATTCAAAACCCCCCCTACCTCCCTCCCTCTTACAGTTCCATCAAAAAGTTGAAAAAAAAAATTACATCCTATGCATCTTGTACATCTTGCTGTCTTTTCAAAACGTCTATAAATTGTTCCCATATTTTGTAGAAACTCTGTAGCCTCCCCTTTTTAGCATAAGTCAATTTTTCCAAGGCCAGAGTGTTGGAAAGGCTCTTGAACCATACACTGACAGAAGGTGCCTCCATAGCTTTCCACGAGGTAGCAATGCAGTATTTAGCTTGTAATGAGCACATATATACCATTTTTTTTCCTGCATTAGACAATCTTAAGTCTGATGGGACAAGTCCAAGAATGAACAACTTAGGACAAAGGGGCAATCTGGTGGAGCTAATGTCAGAGACTCGATCTATTACCTTTTCCCAAAATTCCCTAATTTTAGGGCAGGTCCACAAACAGTGATATAATGTACCCTCCTCTAAACCACACTTAATGCAAAGGTCAGGGTTATTGTTATTGAAGCGGTGCAAAAGGGAAGGAGTCATATATGTACGCATGATCCATTTATACTGTATAAGTTTAAATCTGGTATTGATAGTTTGAGTCTGTGCTGTGTGACACAGCATTTTCCATTCGTCCTCAGAAATTTCTGTGCCCATGTCACTGGACCACTTCATTCTCTTGTCAGTTGAAGATTCATTGGAGTTTTTCAGAATTAAGCTATAAGTAACAGAAACTTGACCACGACTGTGCATATGATTTAGTATAACCTCTTCAAGACTGGACAATGGTGGTTTGTTTAGCTGTTGTTTATATTTTTTCAAAATATAACTCCTAATTTGTAAATACTTAAAGAAGTGAGTCCTGGGTATATTGTAAGCATCCTGTATTTCCTTAAAGCTATACAACACATTATTTTCACTGTACATGTCTCTAATTTTACTGATGCCTTTCGTTGCCCATGATTTAAACCCTGGATCTTTTTCCCCTACTGGAAATCGGTGATTTCCCCAAATTGGGGTGAACCCTGATAGATCTGAGTCAATGCCTAAATGTGTCTGCACTTTGTGCCAGACTATAATGGAGTTTTTAACAAAAGGGTTGTGTGTCTTTTTACACAGGTTCTTAAATGAATCAGAGAATAAATATAACTTTAATGGCAAGGGGGATGTAGTACAACTTTCTATCTCAACCCATGAATTTTTAGGTTCATTAGAGAACCAGTGCATAATTGCCTTGATCTGAGCTGCCCAATAGTACCATAAAAAGTTTGGCACTTGCAAGCCCCCTCTATCATATGGCAGATAAAGTAGGGACATCCTAATCCTTGGGCGTCTGTTATTCCAAATAAAATTAGTTATTAGTTCCTTCAATTTGGAAAATAAAGTGGGTGGGGGACTAAGTGGGATGGATTGAAAAAGATACAAGAATTTTGGTAGAATATTAATTTTAACTATGTTAACTCGGCCAATTAAAGATATGGGGAGATCTGACCATCTCTTCAGCGTGTTACTGGTAGCAGATAGAATTGGATTATAATTTCCTGGGACGATATCATGTAATTTGGGAGTGACCTGTATCCCCAGGTACTTAAAACCCCTGGATGCGTTATGAAATTCATTCCCCACTGTAGGGTTTTTTCTTTCTTTGTCATTTAGGAACATAATATTAGACTTGGTTTTGTTGACTTTATAGCCGGAGATTTTCCCAAAGGTGGCTATTACGTTGAGAAAGGCAGGAAGAGATTGTGTCAAATTTAAAAAAAAAAGTATAATGTCATCTGCGAAGAGGCTAATTCGGTGTTCACAGCTTCCTAATGTTACTCCCCGTATCAGAGGGTGTGATCTGATTGTTAGGGCCAGTGGTTCTATGGACATTACAAACAAAAGGGGCGACAATGGACATCCTTGTCGTGTTCCTCTGGTAAGTATAAATGGCTTAGACGTTATAGAGTTTGTCAATACTGCTGCAGTGGGTCTATTGTATAATAATTTCACCCATTTGATAATATTTTGTCCCAAGCCAAATCTAGGGAGTATATCAAATAGATATGGCCATTCCAGCCTATCAAAGGCCTTCTCACAGTCCAGGGAGAGTAGGGCCGCATCAGGGCATCCTTCTTCTATATTAATAATGTTTAAGACTCTCCTCAGATTGTGAAAAGCTTGTCTACCTACTACAAATCCATTTTGATCTTCATGAATCAGATTAGGTAGGAGTTTCTCCAATCTCCGTGCAATGACTTTAGCAACTATTTTCATATCCGAGTTTAGGAGAGATATGGGTCGGTAGGATTCACATTTAGTAGGTGGCTTGCCCGGTTTCAATATTGTCGTGATAAGAGCTGTAGAGAAAGAGGGTGGTAGAGAATCTACTCTGAAGGCTTCTTCAAGCATATTGAATAAGTGGGGTATCAACATATCTTTAAAGATCTTATATAGTTCAATTGGCAGCCCGTCAGGGCCAGCGGCTTTCCCACTTTGCATAAACATAAGGGCACTATGAAGTTCCTCTAACTCAAATGGTCTCTCCAGAATTTCCATGTCTTCTTGGGAAAGAATTGGGAAGTTTAGGGCATCAAGAAAACCATTGAAGGATGTTGTATCCGCTGAGAAATCAGATTTATAAAGTGTTTCATAAAATTTCTGAAATGTTTCATTAATTTCTTTGGGGTCTGAGGTCATTGTTCCATTTGATTGTTCTATCTCATGTATTGATCTCTCATTCTGTAGAGTTTTAATGCGCCAGGCAAGTAACTTGCCTGCCTTTTCCCCCTGGTCATAGAATTGTTGTTTTAATTTATTTAGATTATTTAGGGCCTTATTTACTGATATTTCACTATACTGAGCTCTAAGTGTGGTTAATCTTTGCTCTACAGTAGGTGTCTTATTATTTGCAATTTTCTCTTCTAGTGTTTTAATTTCTTTTTCGATTTCTAGCAGCTTCTTTTTAGATTCTTTAGATTTAAATCTGGTATAGCTTATTATTTGCCCTCTGATGTACGCCTTAAAGGCATCCCATCTGGTTAGCGATGATGTTTCATTTTTATTAAGCTCGAAAAACATATCTATGTTTACCTTAAGGAACTGTACAAATTCCGGATCTTGGAGCCATTTGTTATCAAATCTATATATGGGAGGACCCCTGTATTCTTTATAAACCTTATAATCTAAAGATACTGCAGCATGATCAGATATTATTATACCATTATAATAACATCTCTGGATTTTAAATAGTGAGGAGTTAGAAATGAGAAAATAATCTAGTCTGGAATAGGTATTATATGTAGTAGAATGGCACGAGAACTCTCTCTTATCTGGATTATGTTTCCTAAATACGTCACACAGCCCCAACTCTGCCATAAAGTGATGGATTACCTTTCTTGTATGGCTATGAGAGGAGTCCTGACCGCCCTCTCGGTCTATATTAGGTCTCAGAACACAGTTGAAATCGCCCCCCATTATAACTTCCCCCCGTAAGGTTGAAATCGTTAGAAAAATATTCTTGTAAAAATCAGGATCATCCTTATTTGGCCCATATACATTAACTAGATTAAGATAACTTCCAAATAGACTACACTGTAGAATAATATATCTGCCCCCGGGGTCAATATTAGTTGAGATTAACTGAATTGGGATAGATTTGTGAATTAAGATAGCTACTCCTCTAGCATGAGAGGAAAAGTTAGCCGCAAACACTTGCCCCTGCCATCTTCTTCGTATTCTGATGATTTCAGTGGAGACCAAGTGTGTTTCCTGTAGAAATATAATTCTAGAGCCCAAGTGCTTTAGTCTAGTCATTACCTGTTTTATTTTCACCAAACTGCCCAAGCCTCTTATGTTCCATGACGTTAGTTTGCATATCTGGTTATCTGCCATTAGGGGGTGCTACGAGGAGCATTAATAAAGAGCAAGGACTGTATTGTATAATTGGGTAATACGAGGGGAGACTGAGAAGAGGGAAACACGAGGGGAAAAAAATAACAAAATGACAATATCGTTGAAATAATAAAACCCCCACAAAAAAAAACCCTCACCAAAAACATTTTGCTAGAACATGCAAAATGTTGAACCGGTGACATCCACCTACCGACTGCCTACTTTACAGTCTAAGCTAAGTTAGTTTGCCTTCCACTAGCCCCTAAATAGGAGCAAAAGTAAATCACATAAACTAAATTGACCACCTTTGGACTCTGTGTATTCAAATAAAATCAGTAATAATACCCCTCCTTTATAATGGAAACAAATAACCATTTTAAACTAGAATAAAGCCTATACCTTATGTAAGGTTAATCTTTAAACATTTCCAGAAACAAATAGGTTACGCAGTGCAATCCTACCATTTTAGTTAGCGGCATCCTTTAGCATGAGAGACAGGAGAATAACATTAGGCTAAACTAGATTAGCCCTTTATCTTTATCTTTTGACTTATAAACCCCTCTCAAATCAAATTTGCCACCTGTATGGTAGGATAAATAGTCTTTTCTATTACTTCTCTATTGCCGGCTTACATCTACACCTATAGCAATAAATCACCCTGACTCTGAATTAGATTCGTCATTAATGCGGTGAAGGAACTTATCCACTTCCCCGGGAGTCTGGAAGACAACATCTTTGCCCGCATATGTCACCCGGAGCTTAGCAGGATACTGAAGACCATACTTTATTCCCATGGAGAATAGTGTCTGTTTCCCCGCATAGTAGGCGTTCCGTTGGCGCTGCACGTCGGCTGAAAAGTCTGAGAAAAACTTCACCTGCCGGTTGTTGTACATAATCGCCTTCTTCTTCCGTGCCGCGTTCATCACTCGAACTTTATCTTTAAAGTTCAGGAATTTCGCGATCAGTGGTCTAGGGCGTTCAGTGGTCGGTCTCCGTCTCTGCTCACCTGAAGAGCCGGCCGGTGGAGCAACCGCGATGCGGTGAGCGCGCTCAATTCGCAGCGGGTCGGGAAAGTTATCTGGTCCTAGGACGTCGGTGAGCCAGCTCTCCAGAAAGGATTCAGTGTCAGCGCCCTCCGCCTTTTCCTCCAGCCCCATGATTCGAAGATTAGAACGGCATGAGTGATTCTCAAGGTCGACATTCTTTTCAGTAAGTTGCTTTACTTTAGCTTCCAACTCGGACACCGTTGCTGTAAGCTGTGCTGTTACATCCTCCGTGTCTCCTATGCGTTGTTCAGCTGTGGTCATTCTGCTTTTAATAACCTCCAAATCCGCTCTGATATGTGCTATGCCATCAATAACTTCCCTGTGACGCGCCAAGCTTTCAGTCTTAAGACCAGTAATGGCCTCTAGCACCACATCTTGGTTTTGGTTATCCCTTCGGCCATAATCTGTTGCGTCCGTCCTCTCGCTATCCTCCGCTGAAGAGGCTGCTAGTTCGGGGCTAGCATCGAGTTTGCCACTGGGCGAAGTTTTTGTAGGCTTGTTAGATTGATTGTCCGGTTTAGTTTTACTCTTTCTTGTACCTGACATAGTTAACCTTGCTTTTAGGTGCCTGTGTAAGCGATTTGAGGTCGTTATACGGCTTTTTAGGAGAGTAAAATAATTCTTAGTGCAGAGCCCAAAAAGCAGCGTCTCTCTAGCTCGCCGCCATTACTGGAAGTCTGACAGTTATTATTAATTTAAATTGAATCAGTCTCATGTGAGGACAGTGAAAGTGTGGCCAGAGGGGACAGACGCTGTGCTCCAGAATAGGTTCAAAAACACTGACTCAGACAGACTTGGATCAGTATGCCTCATCTGTACTGGACCACGTCTCCACCACCATAGACAGTGTCACCACCCAGAAACAGATCACCATGTACCCCAACCAAAAGCCTTGGATGAATCGGGATGTCCGTCTCCTGCTAAAGGCTCGCAACATCGCCTTCAGGTCGGGGGATGCACAGGCCTACAGTACAGCCAGGGCTGAGCTGAAGAGGGGCATTAAAAGAGCCAAACACCACTACAAGGGGAAGGTAGAAGAACACTTCTCCAACTCCAACCCCCGACGTATGTGGCAAGGACTACAGATCATCACAGATTACAGAACCATCAACCCCTCCACTACCTCCTCTGATATCGCCTTCCTCGACGAGCTCAACAATTTCTACGCTCGCTTTGAGAGAGGGAATGCAAAAGCTATAACCAAAGCGGATGTGTCTGCAGACCACCAACCACTGACTCTTTCTCCCACTGATGTAGGAATGGCACTGAGCAGAATAAACGTCCACAAGGCTGCAGGTCCTGATGGAATACCTGGACGTGTTCTCAGAGCGTGCTCTGGAGAGCTGGCAGGAGTGCTGACGGACATATTCAACCTGTCCTTGGCCCATGCTGTGGTACCGAGCTGCTTGAAAGCGACCTACATCACACCAATACCTAAAAACTCCAACCCATCAAAACTGAATGATTACCGCCCGGTAGCCCTCACCCCCATCATTACAAAGTGCTTCGAGCGGCTGGTTCTTGCACACCTCAAATCATGTCTCCCCCCCAGCCTGGACCCCCACCAATTTGCATACCGCCAGAATAGGAGCACAGAGGATGCAGTCTCCATAGCACTGCACTCTGTTCTCTCACACCTGGATAATAAAAACACCTCCGTCAGGATGCTGTTCATAGACTTTAGTTCAGCATTTAACACAGTCATCCCCTCTAAACTCATAACTAAACTTACAGACTTGGGCATTAGTCCCCTCATGTCCAACTGGTTACTGGACTTCCTGACCAACCGACCCCAACTGGTGCGGTTGGACAATCAATGCTCATCAATTATCAATATGAACACTGGCGTACCACAAGGCTGTGTGATGAGTCCCTTCCTTTTTTCCCTCTTCACCCATGACTGCAAACCTGTCGATGGTTCCAACATCATCATCAAGTTTGCAGATGACACCACGGTGATTGGTCATATCAAAGACAATGATGAGACCGCCTACAGGGAGGAGGTGGATTGTCTAGCTGAGTGGTGTGACACTAACAACCTGCTGCTTAATGCTGAGAAAACCAAGGAGCTCATCGTGGACTTCGGAAGGAATACTGACCCACATCCACCCATCCAGATCAAGGGGACGACAGTGGAGCGTGTGAACAGCATCAAGTTCCTAGGTGTCCACATCTCCGAGGATCTCATCTGGACGACCAGCTGCTCCAAACTGGTCAAAAAGGCTCATCAGCGACTCTTCTTTTTGAGGACTCTGAGGAAGAACCACCTGTTTTCAGACATCCTGGTGAACTTTTACAGATGCACCATTGAGAGCATTTTGACCAACTGCAGTACAGTATGGTACGGATGCTGCTCTGCCTCAGACTGTAAGAAGCTGCAGAAGGTGGTGAAAGCTGCCCAGCACATCACCGGAACACCACTTCCTGCCATCTACAGGAAGCGATGTCTGAAAAGGGCTGGGAAAATAATTAAAGAACCCAGTCACCCAGCACACAGACCCTTTACCCTCCTGCCCTCTGGGAGGCGTTACAGGAGCCACCGGACTAAGACCACCAGGTACCGGGAACAGCTTCTTTCCCACAGCTATCCTAAACTCTGTCCCCTAATACCTGATCAATAACGACAAATTGTATCCTAACACACACCAATAACACATGATTTAAACACCACTTACTCTGCTGTATATATTGCCCACTATTGTATATAACTATATTGTATATACTGTATAAATAATCCACTCTGTCCATAAGCAAATACTATACTATTTATTACTTATACCTTTTCACACTATTACCTGTTCATTGGATCATAGTCTGCACATTCATTTATCTACTGTTTATACGTTTTCATATTTATAACCTGTTTATAGTCTGCACATTCATTTATCTACTGTTTATACGTTTTCATATTTATATCCTGTTTATAGTCTGTACATTCATTACCTGTACATACTTACCTAATCACAGCATAACTGTACAATTGTAATATACATATTTATATATATGCTAAGCACTTCTGGATGGATGCAAACTGCATTTCGTTGCTTTGTACTTGGGACATGTGCAATGACAGTAAAGTTGAATTTTAATTCAACCTTATGATGTTACAAGATAAAACTAGTTGCTGTTTTATCGTTAAAAGGAAGAGAGTATTCAATACAGTCATTAAATCAATTGAAGTAATCATACCAGTAATTCCGGCCTCACTGTATAGCTGGAGAAAACAATAATGGATTCCAAATAATGCTATTCACCCTCCTCATCAGACTTTTAAACAAAACACATTTAATTAACACTTACAAGCAAATAACTCTCAACTAAATGTTTAATTATAAAATCCCAATAAAAAACCCTAAATCTATCTGAGAACACACTTAAAGATCCTTAGAAAAAAAGGAAGATGACACAGAACAGTCACCATTTCCAACAATTACAACCAATTGATATATAAATTCAAACAATAGAGCCATTAATTACATGTGGTTACATTACACTGTGCATCCCAATAAGGACAAAAGTGAAAACCACAAAGAGTTCTGCACACAATATAGCTTAAATTCCTAATATAAGTCAACTTGGTTGTTAAGCCATATTCTACTTACAATGTAAAATATTAATTATTGCTTTTATAGCTACCTGCTGTTTAACATTCATCTGATCACTGCTCTTAAAAGATATAATGATTTAAAAAAAGGAACGTTGCAGCTGTAACCAAGCTGGTCAGCTCAACAGCCAATCGGAACCCTGCAGAACCACCAGCAGAGGGGGGAGTTAAAAAGCACAAGCCCGTCATTCGTGCGTTTTTGTGTGTCTAACGATCTAACCGGTCATGTGCTCACTTGCTTGTTACCTCATGTTTGGAGTAGAGACTCTTCAAACTTGGCTGATACACTGTTAGGACAGATAATGGTACTTGTATATGAAACGTTCATATGCTAAGATGTATTTATACCTGAAGTCTTGACGTTGCAGCGTGAAGAGGTGCGGAAGAGGAAGCTGTTTGGTTTGGGTGCAGCACCGGTAGGAGAGCAGGCCTTAGTATCTAAAAAACAAACGAGCAACACTGTAGCTCACTGATCTTTCTACAAACACTACATATTAGTGGGAGAAAGTCTGAGCTGGCAGAGGGCAGTGTGGAATAGTGTGCTTTACCTGTACGGCTTGTTGAACGCTGCAGAGAAACTGGCTGAACCATGGTACAAATTTGATCTACAGTCTATTAAAAGGGTAAATAGCAGAATTTAGTCGATGTGGTGAAGCGAAAACGAACGGTTAAATGGCATTTGAGACATGGATAGAAAAAAAAATATGAAAACAAACCGCAGATCTTTGACGCAGTCCATTAACTGGAGCCATGCTGTCTATTGATTCAACACTAGAGGGAGACAGAGACTTTGTGTCATGAAACCTTCACACTGATCATGGTCAGACAGCAAAACAAATCAAAATCAGATTTCACTTTAAATGTGATTAATAGACCGAGTGTCTGATCTATAACTTACAACACATCACACCACATCACTGATGTATCCTTTAAACTGTAGCCACTGTTTGTGGTCAACCAAGGTTTCTATAGTAATTTGTTTCATATTTGGATTTAATTGACATATTTTCTCCAAAAAGAGAATATCACACATTCACCAAAGTCAAGTTCAATCACCCCACCAGTTCTGCATCTGTCCATGTCATCGTTTTGCCAAATCTTTACTCGAGAATAACCAAATGTTACTTGAATCCAAATAGAAAACGTCTGATTTTAAGCCGTTCAGACTGAACTCTCATTAGACCCGAATTGTTTGTCTGATCTCAGCCTAAATGCACTGCTAAATATAGTGGTTTCAGTTTAACCTTCACTTTCACTGCATGTCTAAGCCAAACAACTCCAAAACAGAGCTACCATCTATTTTTATGACTAAATCAAGCTCTTGCAGTGTGCAACAGAATTTTACCTGACAGGGTTATTTGGACTATTTGCTCAATTATAATTGTTTTTAAATACAGATTTTCAAGCTTGTTCATGTTATATTTGGGCATGTAGACGATGGACCAACTAACCTGCAAAAAAACAAGCATTAGAAAGTTTTGGATGACCAACATCACTATGGAAATGTTTGAATCCTATACTTTTTGGCAAAATACTTTTCTACATCTAAATAAATGTATGGCATTTATGCATTTGTTCATCAGGTACATACAACACATTTCCCAGCGGCTTATCTGAATCAAGCTGCTGTCTAGGGTTTTATCCCAGGTGTCGTTCTATGACGTACTTGCTAGGCTCAAGAGAGCTATTGTTTTCTACCCTCTGCCCTGCGCATTCTGAATGAAATACTGAATACAGAATGAAAAGCTATTGTGGAAATTTGGTTTCTACTCACACAGGTAGTCCCTGTTTTACTCTGGTCTGACTTATAACATTTCGACTTTACCATTGGAATCCAATAATACACACATAAAGTGTGTATACAGATTCAGCAGAAACCATACTCTTAAACTACTCTCCTGTGCTAAATGAGGGAATTCAGCAGTGCGTGACATAAAGCAGTGGCGGATCCTGGTCTTTCAAGGAGGGGAATCTCAATTTCGGCCTACATCATAAAATGATTCGCTCATTTCGCTGTCAATCAAAAA
>JAUZSU010000326.1:8282-18447 GCA_034780255.1 Parotocinclus maculicauda
ACTTGTTTTTTACAGTATTATGCTTCGCATGCTGAGTACCTATACATTGTGTTGTAGATCGCTTCGAAAAACTTGTTCTTGTTTGTACGTTCGCCATACGTGTAAATCGCACAATAAAGGTTTAATAAACATTCAATATGTTACATTGCACATTCCGTCTTGTAACATAAGGCATGTTCGTTTAATCGAACCAGCTGGTTATTAGGACAAAAAACATCACGTCACGATGTGGTCCCATTAACCGGAATCGACTGTATATGCTTTAGGTTAGTGGTGTTAAGGTTTTGATTAGTTGTAGGTATAGTATTAATTAGCTATAACACTATTATGACATTGGAAGATCCACACAATCAAAGAAATACAAGATGTGTGAGTTTAGGGGGATGGGGTGTGTCAAGTTTAGATATCATCATAAAAATAAATGACATTTTCTTAAATTGTGGGGGCATTTTCCCATTATTTTCCGTTATCCAGTTTAGTGTGTGTGTTTGTGAGTGTTGAAGCGAGGCAGTGAGATGTTATGTGAAAAACAGAGCAGCACACAGTTGCCATGGTGATTACCATGGCATGGTTTGTAAAGTGGATCCTTCTTTTTTGGTCTGTTACTGTTGTATGTTAGTCTTCTTTTTTTCTGTCTCTCTTTGACCCTATCTATCTGCTGTGCTCACTCACCCACTCTAAGTGCCTGTGGGTGTGATAGTTATTTGAACAGATTCCAGGTGATGCCTCTAAGCAGCAGTTTGTGTGTGTGTGTGTGTGTGTGTGTTATTTGACTCCCTTATAGACCCTGTTTTTGTGCTTGGGACTAGTTTGCTGTGTATCTGAGTGCAAAACACTCCAATACACTTGCAGAGAATGATTTCAGGAACAGAATGAACCCATGTCACTGTATGCCATCTAGAATTGGTATGTCAGTGAACTAGAAAACAGAGTAGGTTACCACCTGATAACATTACTGAATGTCGTCTTTTTTTTTAAAGGATGGGCTTCATCCCATGTAGAATTTGTATAATTAATACTTAAACAGCAGTGCCGTTTAATCTTTGGTTGTTCTTAATTGATAAATGTTGATTATTTATTATAAACACGTGGCTCTGATCATTATAAATAGTGCTGGCTGTAGGGTAAATGACAGATCAAAATCAATGGGCATGTTCTAATGTGTTGCTTATTTAAATAGTAACAATTCTCTCTTGTCGTCATGGTAACTTATGCAGTTTTGAAATCCTCATGCATCCTTATGTAGTTTTGATCAGTGATGATATTTTTGTAGCGTCACAGCCAGAGTAGAGCTACAGCTTTTGGATCCTTTGTTTTCTGAGGGAATAATAAGAAACTTGTTGCTATAAAAAACTGGATTCAGTGCATCATCTAAAGCTAAACCACAGCAAAACTGAACTGCTTTACATTCCTGCAGATCAGTCCTCTTATCACCATCTTGCCATTTCTCATCCATCACATCTTCGGAGAATGTAAGGCATCTTGGCGTTATCTTTGATAACCAGCCGAACTTCTCTACTCATATTTCCAAACTGATGTGTAGGTACCTGGTCTACAACATCAGGAGAATTTGACCCTTCATCCATGTTCTTGTCCAGTCTCTTGTAATATCAAAACTGGACTACTGCATACATTCAGAATGCAGTGACTCGTCTAGTTTTTAATCTACCCAAGTTTTCTCATGTTACTTCACTGCTGTGTTCACTTCACTTCACTGGCTCCTTGTAGCTGCATCAGATACAAAACCCTAATGCTTGCCTACCTAAAGACTCCAATCAAATCACGCTCTGTACCTTCCTCAGAGACACAAGCTTTGCCCAACTAGATCCTCCATGTAGGATGAAAGGAAGACAAGCATCAAGACTCTTTTCTGTCTGGTGCCCGGGTGGTAGAATGAACTAAAAGTCTTTTGCTGTCTTTAAGTGGCATCAAAAAACTCACCTCTTCAATCAGCTCATAAGTGAAGACTGCAAAAAATAACAAACAAACTTTGCTTGTGTTTTGTTGATTGTACCTACATCAGATCCTGGTTGTATTGTGTTCTCATTCTTATGCTTATTTGTACTAACATGAGGTTTTGTTTACTAGGAAGAATACAAAGCACTTTTGTAAGTAGCTCTGGTTAAGGGCATCTGCTAAATGCTCTAAATGTAAATGTAAGTATAAACATACATTCACATATTATTTAACAAAGGATATTTAAAATCTGTGGTAATGTAACATTGTATAAGTAGAGTAAGAAACAATAGTTGAAATCTTCCTATAACCATCAACAACCTTCTTGCACCTCTCAACTGGAGTTTTGGACCACTCTTCCAGTGCTTCAGATCTTTCGTCTTTGAAAAGTGCCTTCTACCTACAGCAATTTTAAGATCTCTGCATGTGTTCAGTGGGATTTAGATCCAGGCTCATTGCTGGCAGCTTCGGAACTCTCCAGTGCTTTGTTTCCATCAATTTCTGTGTGCTTTATGAAGTATGTTTGGGGTCATTGTCCTGCTGGAAGACCCATAACCTAGGACGCAGACCCAGCTTTCTAACACTGGGCACTACATTGCGACCCAAAATCCATTGGTAATCTTCAGATTTTATGATGCCTTGCACACAGTCAAGGCGCCCAGTGCCAGAGGCAGCAAAACAACCCCAAAACATCTTTGGACCTCCATCATATTTGACTGTAGGTACTGTGGTTTTTTTTGTAGGCCTCACCCAACTTTTAGTAAACAGTCAAATTATGTACTTTACCAAAAAGCTTTATCTTGGTCTCGTCTGTCCACAAGACATTTTGCCAGAAGGATTTTGACTTACTTACATACATTTTGAGAAACAACAGTCTAGCTTTTTTATGTCTCTGTGTAAGCAGTGGGGTCCTCTTGGGTCTCCTGCCGTAGTGTTTCATTTTATTCAAATGTCAACGGATAGTTTGCGCTGACACTGATACACCTTGAGCCTGGTGGACAGCTTGAACTTTGAAAGTTGATTGAGGCTGCTTATCCACCATCCAGACTATCCTGTGATGCAACCTTTTATAAATTTTTCTCTTCCATCCACGTCCAGGGAGAGTAACTACAGTGCCGTGAGCTGTAAACTTTTTGATTATGTTGCACACTGTGAACAAGAAACATCAATATATCTGGAGTTTTACATGAAATTCTATCACGTTTGGCTTTGATTTCTGTTTTTTTTCTGTGTTGTTCCAATACACACAAAGGAAATAAACATATATAACAAAACATGTGTAATTGCAATACATTTCTGGGATAAATGCTTCATTTTCTGGAAAAGTTCAGAGGTGCCAACAATTTTGACCATGACTGTATGTTAAGATAAAATCAAACTATTTCTACATTTGACATTTGATATAACTGCAGTGACATAACTGCAGAAAATCAGATTATATCTATAATCCAATCAACAAGTTTAAATATTCAGATATTCAGATATTCGGGTATTCAGATAACTGAAAATTCCAGGTCTAGGTGACTCAGGCATCAATATGATTTCTATTTTGCGAATGAGCAAAAAGCTTACAAAATTATGTGACGTAAACTTTTATCTTTTATAATTAGTAATCAAATTTGTTATTTCTTCTAGCATATACTAATAACTATACTTCAAAATTGCCCTCAAAATGTTTGGTAGCCGATTTGAAGATGCTGCGATTAATTCTAGGGCTGCCAGATCCCACTATAGAAATAATCATCAGGTCTATGAAAAGGACCAGAGAGAGAAGAGAACTAGACGATCTGGTGATTGTTTTTACTGTAATTTTGCTAGCCACTTCCTTGGCCACTTTCAAATTGAGAACCTGTGTGGCATCTGTTTCTCAAACTAGACACACAAATTAATTTTTTTTCTTACTTAGCTGTGCACCCAGTGTCTCCCACCACTCTTTCCGGTCAGAGTCAGTTTCCACTGTTCGGGGAAGTGACTAATACACAGCACTGTGTATAATCTTCAGTTGCATGACATTGTTTCACATGGAATAGCCATCACTTTTCAAAATAAGAATAGTTTCAGTTTGCCCTGTTGTCATTAGAGTACCAGAAGAGAATGGGGGGTCATACGAATTCCCGGCTGCACTAACGTAACTACAAGTGATATAAATTAATCCTTTAAAATTACAAACCTGGATTAGCAAATGCAATGTTCCATTGGACAATACAGCAAAAGTGATTGCTGATAAAAGGCTTCTGTAGGACTGTAGATATTCAAATAAAGCTGTCAGCTGTTTCCTATTACAATAGCCATTTATAACAATAACAATGCCTACATTGTACAGTATTTCTGATTAATGGCTGTTACTATAATGTACAAAAATCTGCTTTTCTTTCATTTCCCTTTTTCTTAAAAAAGCACATTTCCAAAAAATAATATACAGTAGTGCATATTTAGGAAAACACACAATTATTAGTACATAAACCAAAGTATTAATAACTGCATTAATTATTTTATTATTTTGTATTGGTTAGGTAATTTAATTTTGTGCCTGTAGGTGTTACAATTTAGTTTGAACTCTGTGTTATATTTTAGCAAAGTATGCTACATAGCGTGGGATGTGTGTGTGTGTGTGTTTGTGTGTGTGTGTGTGTGTGTGTGTATGTGTGTATGTGAAAACAAAGTTTGGTGTCTCACACAATATGCCTACTTAAAATCCTAGGAGAGGGAATTGACGCTATGACAGCCATGCTGGAAGCCATCAGCAAACCCTGTGTTTTCTTTCAGACCAGATGAACAGCTTTTATGCTTGCTGTTTGACGCTGTACACAAGATGTCAGGAAGTGAAAAGAACTGATACCATCTTTCATTAGACTTTTCCTGGTGAGATGAAAGAGTAGGGTCCTGTTCCATGGAGCGTGTGTGATAACTGAGTCTCCCCCAGAGGTGAGCAGAGGTAGGATGGATGCAGGGAGAGAGAAGAGGTGAAACAGAACCCGGGGGAGATCAAGGTGGGGGTTGATTATGTGCTATACTCTCAAGCTGACATTACTTGTAGTCAGAGGGGTGGCCTTTTGTGGTTTCTGGCATTTATTTTAAGTAGAAAAGCAGGGTACTGTGGAACTCAAGCAAACATATTTGTTACGAGATGTGGTGGTTTTTAGTAGGACCCAGGTATGCTGGATAGACGTATCCCACGACGTATAATAAGAATGGGGAAATAATATAGAACAACTGAAAAGGGATGAAGAGCGGAGCATAAGGCTCCTAACACAAAAAACCAAAAGGATAAAGGGGCGCGCCAGTGTTGCATCCCGAGTTGGAGCAATGGCAGGCGTGCAGAGAGCACGGTTTGGGATGTCTCTCAAATGGCGAGGCACGGAGGTGGTCCAAATGCCAGGGAGCAAGCGTGAGCTCGAATGTGCATGCAATTAAAGCAAAGCCATGCCGGGGCACGTCTTATAGACGGTGTGTTGCCGGGTGGCCACCCTAGCCGGCAGCCTTTGTCGTAATGAGACACGCCCCCTCTCTAAATGAGACACGCCCCATTCTGTTACGAGATGTGTTGGTTTTTGATAGGACCCAGGTATGCGGGATAGACGTATCCCACGACGCATAATAAGAATGGGGAAATAATATAGAACAACTGAAAAGGGATGAAGAGCGGAGGGTAAGGCTCCTAACACAAAAAAAACAGGATAAAGGGGTGCGCCGATGTTGCATCCCGAGTGAGAGCAACGCGCAAACTGGTCGCGAGAGGGTGCCAAAGTGCCAATTGGGGCAGGCGTGCAGAGAGCACGGTTTGGGACGTCTTCCAAATGGCGAGGCACGGAGGTAGTCCAAATGCCAGGGAGCAAGCGTGAGCTCGAATGTGCATGCAATTAAAGCAAAGCCATGCCTGGACACGTCTTGTGTGTTGCCGGGTGGCCACCCTAGCCGGGGCATATTTCGAGTTAGCAGCCGACTAGAGTGAAACTCAAAAGAGTGCAAAAGCGCCGGAGTGCCGGAACGCCATGCCGAGACGCGTATGCTTCTAACGAGCTACCGGGTGGCTGTTCTAAAGAGTGCAGAGGAAGCCGAAGCGGCAGAGGACGAGCGTGAGCTCGAACGCCGACGTAGCGCGGGGAGCGAAGAAATTGCGGAAGTGGCCGAAGCGCCAAAAGGCAAGCATATAAGCTTGGGGGGAGAATTCGAGAATTAACTCGGGTGCGCAAGGAGCGCAAACGCGAATAGATTGCGAGAGGCGCAGAAGCGCCAGAGGCGCAAGAGGCCAGAGGCGCAAGGGCGCAAGGGCAACCAAACGGAGATGGATTCCGATGGAATGAAAATGACCTGGCCCCGAACAGCGCTAAAACCACACCTTTATAGGACGTGAAGCAGCTGTTTGGGATCAGGACATAATTGAGATAATAAATATAAGGCTACCTCGCCGATGGCTCTGTAATGGCGACCAGTGAGGACGACCGAACGCACCCGGGGAAGGTAGGAACCCTAACACTTAGTCTTTGCACAGATTTAATTGTTTGGCTTAGGTTAGGATTGTATGCCATCACACGCAGCTACACGGCACTCTGGGAAACTGTATTCCAAATTACATACTACACACTGCTCACATGCTGCATGCAACCAAATTTGTAATCATTAAAATCTGTACAAAAGATACCCAGATGTGCTACTATGGTCAGATTTCAAGTATGGAAGGAAGTAATCCTCATTGTGTACTGCATTCTATCATGCACCGTGGCCTCACTAAACACAACCTACTTCACCAAAGCAACATGGCGACGTATAATGCTACGGAAAAGAATGCTGCCAACTCTGAGTAAAAATCTAAATACTGTGGTTGTATTGGGGTGTGTCCTCATCAAAATGAGGCTAATAGAGCTAAAAATAACACGTTTAAGGTAAAATTGCACTACTTTGTGATGTTACAGTGGTGCAGCGGGTAGTGTAGCAAAACTACATCATATAACAGAACTTGCTACTGTGCAGCATCCTACATACATGAGGCAGTATGTGGTATGCAATACACATTAGTGTAGTGTGCAGTATTTTCATGCAACATTTTGAATACAGACTTAGATTCGAAGTCATGGCACACCAGCCAGGCAGTGGTAAAGTGCCGGCTTGCGCCATACCCTTGAAAAGCCATCTGCTGTTCAAAAGAGGGACTGAAGGATCTGTTCTGGTGGTAAGAGGATGTACTGCACATTTGACCTGAGTTTTTCCTCTGCTGGACAGAGGTCCTGCTTGGCTTGTTATGTAAGGTTGTAATTATTAGTTAACAAACTCCTTGTACGTTTGAGTTGCATGGTCTTTCATAGTTTTGGTGGTTTTCGTTTTATAAGTGACAGTTTGCATCAAAAAGCACAGCACCTCAGTGTGTGCATATGGCATGTACATTAGAGTTTCCCACAACAATTGCAATACATTTAATATTTCATCACATATCATCGTGCCTTGAATTTCAAAGTGCATTTCAGAGATATTTGCCCTCTACAAGTGTGTGCGCCAGGGAGGTGTCAGCATGGTCAATGGCAATCACTGTCTAATTAATTTTCACTTCAATTTTTGTTGTTTTTTTTACAGCAACAAACCTGAATCACAGCTGTCAACAGGTAAGGCATGTCCTATCTGTATGTATTGCTGGGAGGATACAGAAAGACAGTTGAGACCTTATGGTGGGCTGGACCTGGCATTTTTGAATGAGGTCATATCACAGTGGTATAGCTTTCAGAGGGATGGAAAGATAGGCACATCCATGTAATAAACTGAAATGCTCTGGCCATTGGGAATTGTGCATAGTGCATTTTTATATGGAAATGAACACCAGACCCCCACATACTTATTCATTTAATAAGCCTTAGCCAGCTGCACATTTGAGATGCTCCAATAATGTTTGTGAGTGGACACTTCAATAGCCATTTTATTTTTTTAACTGGCAACTCCTTCTCATTTGGGATTCAGCCCTCCTACCAATCTATCTATTTCCTCCTTGAAGACTTGAAATAGTGTCAGGACTTCTGCTTTAGTTTAATTTTAGCCCTTACCTATGAGCTGTGCCCCAATTTTTGTATTTTATCATGATTCTAGAAATAATAGACATTCATTACTTACTTATAATGTAGGCAAGTACAGAATATATGAAATATCAATGAATATACAAATATATTACATACACTCTGCAACACAGTTTCTACAGATAATATAGTTATGTCTACTGCAAATTCAAACAATACTATCTGGCATGTATCTAGCAGCAGACAGATTTTTTGCCTAAAAGACAGTCCTGTCGTGTTTTCATTGAGAAGCAAGCAAGATCAGAGGGGGCAGCACAGTCAGGCGTGAGCAAGGGAGCGAATTAAATCATACATATTTACCAGCATCTGCCTGAAAGAGATGCAATTTACAAATCCCCAAGCAACCGAAGCCTGCTGCACATGAGCCCATGACATTTTGACTAGCAGAGCCCCTCTGCAGTCTGAAAGGAATTTATCCACGGCAAAGTGTAGTTGTCTCAATGCACCTCTTTTTGTGATTCATCTTTCCAAGGCTGACCATTAATTTGTGCTATTATTTCTATTGAACGCAGATCATTTAATCAGCACAACACTGAAAGAAACCTTGAATCTTTAAATATATATACAGTGCATCCGGAAAGTATTCACACATTTTGTTACGTTACAGCCTTATTCCAAATTGTATAAAAATGATCTCTTTCCTTAAAATTCCACACAAAAATACCCCATTATGACCATGTGAAAAAAGCTTTCTTGAGAGTTTAGAAAAAAATTTAAAATTAAAAAACAAATAAGTCATATTTACATAAGTATTCACAGTCTTTGCTTAATACTTTGTAGAACCACCTTAGGCAGCAACTACAGCCTCAAGTCTTTTTGAATATGATGCCACAAGCTTGGCACACCTATCTTTAGGTATCTGTGAGTGGTGAAATGTTACTGCATAGTATTAATAAGTAATCCGTTTCAAACATTAGCTCTCCTTCACTCTAACTGTATCTTCTTGCTTTTTTTTATACACACCCCAGTGTGTGTGTGTGTGTGTGTGTGTGTGTGTGTGTGTGTGTGTCATGTGTCCTGCTTTATTTGTAATGCAAAGTACGAGGTAGCCATGTGACTCAGCATTGTTTTTGGAAAGCAGGTTAATCAAAGAAGTGTATATATAAAACAGAGAACTTCGTCATTACACATTCAACACACTAAGATAAAATAATTAAATGTTAGCAGCGGCTGTAGCACCAACAATCCATGTGGAATAAAGACCTTCATCAGACACAAACGTCTTACGAACATCATTATGCAGGTAAACACCAGAAGATACGAGTTATTTAAAGATTTATAACATCCAGTAAAGTTTACCGACCATAATGCCATCTTGGCAAACAAACGCAGACAAAATCATTAAACGATGAGGCTAAGCGCTAAGGCTAACACCCAAAACAGTCATGCCTGGAATATGTCAGTGTTGTGAAAGCACGCGCGCACACACCCACCCCCCACCCCCACCCACACACACACACACACAGACCTTCCTCTGTTCCTGTGGAAGCAGATTGTGTGTAAGTTTATTTAATGAGAGGATGATCCCTCCCTCTGCTCTGTGTTTGGTACAGATGTGTTCCAGATGATCGTCACCAAATTTGGACACGTTGACATTGTTTGTAACAACGCTGGAATTGGGGATGAGAAGAACTGGGAGAAAACCATCGCTGTGAACTTTGTATGTTTTTTACAGATCAGTGACTGATCTTGAGGAGGATTTGTGCTGATTATTATGGATGTGATGAGCAGGGGGTACCATAAGGCTCAGCATTAGGAACTCCTCTTTTCTCTCCTTACAGAACGGCATGGTTAGAGGAACCTACCTCGCTCTGGATCACATGAAGAAACAGAACGGAGGAAAAGGAGGAGTCATTATTAATATATCATCCCTCGCAGGTACGAGAAAAAAAAGTATTAATATTATTTTTTATTTTTTTAATATTATTATTATTATTATCAGTATTATTATTATTATTGTTGTTATCAGTATTATTATTATTATTATCATTATTATTATTATTATTATTATTATTATTATTATTATTATCAGTATTATTATTATTATCATTATTATTATTATTATATAATTATTATGTTTTTCTTTTTCTACTTATTATTATTATTGTTATCAGTATTATTATTATTATTATTATTATTATTATTATCAT
>JAUZSU010000327.1:0-24374 GCA_034780255.1 Parotocinclus maculicauda
AGTTCTTGTTTGTACGTTCGCTATACGTGTAAATCACACAATAAAGGTTTAATAAACATTTAATATGTTACATAACATACTGTAGGGCATGTTTAATCGGACCAGCCAGTTATTAGGACCAAAACGATCGCGTCCCGATGTGGTCCGATTAACCGGAATTGACTGTATATATATATATATAAAACATGTGAAATCATATATTCGATGTACAGCTATTAAGGTGAATAAATTGTCCCAGCTAAAATAGTATTGCTCTTTGTTTTTTAATGAGTTCACAATGATCAGATTTTAATACAAATCCTAAGAGAAGATAAAAATAAACCAATTAAACAAATGCAACAAATAATATACATTCCTTAAATAATAGAGGGTTATTTCATTAGGGGATATTTCATTTCTAAATATAACCTTATTTTTGTGAGCAGTATACTTAGTCATGTATTTGTTAAGTGTTCCAGTATTATATATCTGGGAGTTTTCAATCCGTGATTACAGTCAGGTGCAAGTGAGTGTCACGTTTTATTGAAAGAGCAGGGATCTATCAGAGTTTGACTTTCAAAACATATTTGTGAAATGTTTTATGGTACACAAAAAAGCAAAGGTCCCCACCATTTGGATCCCATTGTAGCTGGCATGAACTCAACACGTGTGCAAAAATCAGATGATCCATACAATCCCAGTATAATTTCACAATATTTTAAAGAGCATTTTGTAATGTTACTAAATGTCTGCTGTTCCCAGTATTCATATTCTCACAGGAATACTCAATGGGAGGTGTAATAGGTGCAGAAAGTTTCTGACAGTCAGCACTCCTTGCTACTTCTGGTCTTCAAATAGTAGTTGCTAAACCTTGAGATGTGATTCCGAGGCAGTATGAATCCTTCTCTTCAGAATTCCAAACAAGCATTTATACCATTTGTCTCAAATTGTTTTACCTCATTTAGTCAAGTGTACTCAACTGTAATCTGTAAATCAAGTAAATAGATCCACTACAGCATCATGCTTTAATATATTAAATATTTGTTGTGATTGACATAAGACTGTGGAACATATTCAATGGGCTTTTGTGAATCCAGCAGCTTAGTTTCTACACAGCCACCATAGGTGTGCATACTTAATGCATTTTATGCTTGTGTAAAAAAACTAAAAAGTGACAGAAAAGCCTGTACATTACTGTGCCAGGTGTTTGTGAAAGCCAATAGTGAGGAGGGTCTTCACACACTTTCTCTCTCTCTGCCATTGTAAATAGGCATTTATCATTGGCAGGGCATTCTATATTTGCAAATAGCTGTCAGGCTGCTGCTGCATTCAAATGCACAACAAATATGGTGAATGAATTCAGTTTAAGCATTTAACTTACCGTATATGGGTACGTGTATGCTGAGTAGGTTGTTCTGAGATCACTGAAGTACTGAAATGAACATTTTACAAAACCCTCTTAACTAAGGTTGTACAAAGTAATTATTGATTGGTATATTACCTGAATTTCTGTCTAAGCATAGACAAGCTGCTAAATCCCTTACTTAAAGAACAAAACAATTTCTCAGTCTTACAACATGGCTGCTTTAACAGGCAATTTGTCAGACATTTGCATTAAATGCTTAGGTTGTGTTTTTCTAAATAACGTGATATAAAGAAAGAGTTTATGAAACCACAGTCATTTTTTTCTTTTCTCTGATGATAAATCTGTTGAGGAATGAATACTACGTTCACTTTACGTGTAAACACATTGTTATAGTACTTATTGACTGATTGTACAGGAAAGAGTGCAATTTCCTACAATACCTACAATACTTATTCCACCTGCTTTTCTGCTATTTTCTGATTTTAATGCTTTGCTTATGGGGCTGAACTAAGGGATTTCCCTTCCTACGTAGATGATAAGCATCACAGTGCCTCCATACAACCGTCAACAACTAACTGAGCTTATATAATGAGAATGAATGTGCACCCGCACCATCTCTACTGGCAACTCAGTTGGTTAACAGGCCAAACTTCTCTTTCAGCAGCAGGGTGATGATCCCTACCCTGACTTATCTTCTTCAAACATGAATAATTTTGTCTTTGCAGAGCCTTGTCAGGCTAAAGTCACCACTGAGAGGCCAAACATGGGTCTCCGTGGTGGTGGGCTAGTGAAATAGACTGCTACAACACCCAAGAGCCTTATGCTTTTATTCACTTTTCAATTAGCACTGACCTAATTCAACTAATTTGCATTATTATTATTATTATTACTATTATTATTATTATTATTATTATTATGCATAAATTGCTTTAATGACACATCAAGCTAAAGTGGGACAAGATCAATTGACTAGTCCACAACCATAGTGACCTTCATGGTGCATGCAACACTGCGCCCTGTGAATTCCAGTATGGACTCCAGCATAAAACAAATCTGATGAGTAATAAATTGTAAGCAGGGCGAGACTAAATAAGTTCCATGTGAACGTCTTCAGCAAACATTTAAAAATTGCAGTTCCATAATCTCCGTAGAGGGAACGAGAGGGAAGTAGAGGTCACAACCATAATGGTCACAAACAAGCAGAAGCGGTTCACAGTTCATCTGATCCTCAATTTATGCTTTTCTTCTCTGTGAAAGTCTTGTATGAGTAAGGAATATATGACATCGTTAGCTTCCTCTAGTTGAGTAGACTAAAGTCATAGACAAAATAATAATAATAATAATAATAAGTCACATTTATATAGCGCCTTTCACAAACCCAAGGATGCTTTACAATATATTAAGACAATTAAATAGACAAAAGCAGTACAGTGCATTCTTGATAACAATTGTTGTCTCATAAAGACATAATATATGAATATAAGTTATGCGTCTCTTCATCAAAGAAAGTCTTATTAATATTACATCTGCTCACTTATCACTTTATTAGGTACACCTACTTGTTTCTACACATATTGATCATTTTATCAGTTTCACTTAACATAGTTCTAGCCTTTTCGGGGTGAAGCAGAGAGTTTCACCCCTATGCACTGAATTTTGTTACAAATGGCAGGCATTTATGTTATGTTTAAACCACTGGAAACAAAAGTAAAAATGGCCAAATTCTACCCAATTAGCCATTTTCCCTCGCTGGTATAATGTGACTCGTTAGCATTACAAGGTCTCAGCTGTGAATAGAGAGCAGGGTGTGTTAAATTTGTTGTTATCTCTCTCACACTCTCTCATACTGGTCATTGGTCATTCAATATGGCATTGTCGTGAGAGGCTATGGCCTAGGAGATTTGCAAAGAACAAAAAAGTTGTGTTATGTTGGTAAATGAGGTCAACAGAACAGCATAGGGCTGGTCCTCAGGCAACAGACACAATCTAACAAATCTTATGCCACAACAAAGTTGGAAAAGGGGAGACATATGAAGCAGAACATGCTAAAGGTAACAAAGAGTAGCAGTAACAAAGGTAACAAATGAACTAGCACCAGAAGGTAACAAACAAGCCTCTTCCCTTTTTTAAGTCTCTGCCAGTCAAGAGGGATGAACAGACAGTCAGGGAAAAAGAGAGAGTGTGCTAGCCAGCAGTGGAAGGTTGAAGGGCCTTGCTCAAGGGCCCAGCAGTCACAGCTTTATTTAAACAGCATTTAACTTCACATCTTCTGATCAGTAGTCCTAAAACAGAAGCTCTTCATTGTCCCTTGACACTCGCTTGCCTATGGCACTACCCCTCACCAGGGTCATGCCACCAGTGTGTGAGTGTATACGTGAGGGTGTCCAAGACTGCAAGATTGGCCAGACCTAATTGGGAAGTAAAAGGAGAAAATGCTCCTTTCCCTGCTGTAACCTGCCCATTGATATGTATCACATGTTATGTCCATTTCCATAATTGTGCTGCTTCATTCTCCTTTTTCAGCAACAAATGCTTCTAAATGAAGCTTTTCAAATTATTGAGTATTCAAGCACTGCCACCAAACAACTCCCTCACATAGCTTAAATCTGTAATATTGTTGTTTGTATCCTCTCTTGTTATGTGGCTGAAGAAAATGGGGTCTGGCAGATGCTGATAGGAGCTTTGAATCGAGATCCGTTAAGTGAGTTTGCTGTTCTGGAAGGCATTCTTTAAAGAAAAAAGACAGAGAAAAGTAGCATCCACAGTTTAATCGAATTTCACATATACAGAGTAATGTTATTTAGCTTCTCTCCTCATTCCAGTGCTGCAAATTGCAAACTAATTTGCTAATGACTGTGTTTATTTGCTACACATGATGATATGTTAGTGGGGAAATCTAACATTTGCAGAAATTAAGAATTTGCACAAGTCACTGAGCCACAATGGTTGCAATATTTCTTTGGATTATAATAATAATAATAATAATAATAATAATAATAATAATAACTATTTTTATTGTTGTTGGTATTATTATTAATATAATTAAGAACAGCATGTGAAAAAAACAAATACATACAGCACTGTGCAATTGGTTTAACACTGATATAAATTATATAAAGTTTGTAGGCAATATAGGAAACTTAAATAAAAACAACTTCTATAGGCTAAAGTGGAAAGTTTTTAGTGTGACTTTACACTTGCAGCATAGCAGCATCTGGCTTCTTTATCAGGATGCTTCGTAGACCCTTCTACATCAGGAATGGTCTTTTTAAAAGGGTAACAAAAGATTTTTTAGAAGGGAAGCAGGGTGACAAAGATTGAAGTAAACATCAGCGGAAAAGAGTATCATGGTCTGATTCGTGCAAGTTAGAGTTTTTTCAATATATCATATTACTGCATGCTACTTGTCATTAATTAGGATAAAATAAATAAACTACTACTAATAATAATATTAATAACCCAAAAATACATACATAAATGACATATGTGTTTAAGAAATACAGTATTGTAGATTATCATAACATGAATGCATGCTAATACAAAGCAGAAAAAGAAACAAGAAACAGAGAATCAAAATAAACTAAGAAAATAAACAGTGTTGATCAAATTTACTCAGACTTTTATCGCAGACAGTATGAACCTGATATATTTCATGTTTTCTCTCATCAACTTTTTTCCATTTGTTAAGGAACAGCAAGTCCAGAATTTCAGGCCTACAACACATTCCAAAGGGATGTTTTTCAGGTGTTATTTTGTCACATTCTTCCTGCACAAATACTCTTAAGGTGTGCAACAGTACGGAGTCATTGTTGTCACATTGTTTTTTTTTTAATTCATCAAACATTCTCTATTGGGGACAAGTCAATACCCGTACCCTCCTCGTCCACAGCCATGCCTTTGTAATGTGTGCAGCATGTGCTTTTGCATTGTCTTGATGAAAAATGTATGGATGTCTTAAAGGCAGTTTACGTTGCTCTAAAATAGCCGCGTACTTTTTGCGTAAATGCTGCAATCACAGAAGTGTAAATTACCCTGGATATGGGTCTTGTTGCTGTTCTTTTTGTCTTTGGTCCACAGTGTCCATTTCTTCCAAAAGAGCTAGAATACTGATTTGTCTGACCACAATACACATGATGGTCCACCTCAACTGCCTCTGAGCCTAAAGATGTTGACACTGCTTAAGGACATGGTTAGTATATTTTTTTGCACAGTAAAGATTTAAGTGGTATTTGTGAATTGTAACTCTGTATAGTAGTGCTTAACAAATGTTTGACCATCCCTTGACCATGTATTTGTATCAGCTTTATTTTCTTGCCACATTATTAGCCCTAAATTGTACCCTGTCACAGCATTTTAGGAATAAATATGTAGCTGCTGGTGTTAATGGTGTGCTCTTGCACCTCTGGCATAATTAAAATAAATCAAAACGAGGGACATTTGTTTGTGAATTATGTAGTAGCTGTATAGGAAGCATCATTCCAGATCCGAACTTTCTGTTGTCAAATTGTGTCACATAACCTTTGTCACTCTTGTAACACTCTATACGCATGTGTAAATCAGCTTTGAGCCATATAAGGCAATGCATGGCAATGTTGCTGACACATCTGTCTTTGTTTGACAGGATATATGAAATAGTTATACCATTTCAGCAACTGCCAGGATATTCAAAATCTCTTTATAATTAAAATCATCACCATCACCATCACCATCATCACAGCATATATTGCAAATATGACAAGATTATAGTCCTGGTGAAGGATGTTCAAATGAAAACACACAAAATCACTCTGTTGCACAATTAATTTACAATTAATTTACTTACTTACTTACTTTTTAACCACAATACAAATGCTTTACATGACCATAGTTTGTTTTTCTTTTTGTTAAGATATTAATAGTTGGAAATAACACACCTGAAGAAAGAAATTACACTAAAACAAGTGTATCTCTAAAGTTCTCTAAATGTGTTCGTTTTTATAGGCTACATTGAGTTATTAATTTTCATAACTGCTTAATTCAAACCCAGGATCACAGAGGGCAGGACCTAACTGGCATTATAAGGCATAAGGAGGAAACCAGCCCAAAGCAGGGTGCGAATTCACATCCCAAAGCATGCACACACACACACACACACATATAATGCTACAAATTTTTAAGCGCCTTCTGACCTAACATGTTGCAAAGTTTGTGAGGAAACCAGAGAAGCCACACAGATCTAGGGAAAACATGCAACAAATAACAGGCAGTATCCAAGCCAGGAATTGAACCCAGGTCCCTGGAGCAATGAGGCAACAGCACTAACTGCTGCTCCATGATCAAATCAGCAGGTCTAAACGCCTGCACAAACAGACCCCGGAGTTAACCTAGATACCTGCCCTCTTGCTCTTAGACTGTATAATCTAAGTGATGCTTTGTATAATCGCTGTATTTTAATAGTTCCATCTTAATTGATGTCATGAGCTGTTTTATTTAAAAATAACACACGCACACAATTCAACTTAGACCTATGCTTGGTTTCCAAGCGATTTGATCCTCTTGGGCATCCCGTTACTGCCAGATATTAATGTTTCACCTCATCTATTTTATCACTGTATTAAACAGATGACTCTACCAGTCATTACTGAACCTTTCTTGTAATTAAGTCCATTAACTCGGCAACATTTCATAAAGATAAAGTTATTTAATCTGTATAAATGACTTGTACATACCAACTGCCTTAGGACCTTCAAATACATCAATATTAGGGCATGCATATGTATGTGTTTTAGCATACTATGGATGGAATGGAATGGAGTTTTCCATTATCTCCACTTAAAGGGTGACAGTCCAATTGATTAAAATCTTCTCTTATACTTTTCATTTTTTATTGTTCTCTGCACAGTCTTCCCCATACCAAATTATATTGCTCACAAAAATAAGGGGCTATTTTAATTTGAAATTTCCCCTAATGAAATATCTCATAATTTTGTGTATGTGGATCAATCAATAATAGTTTATGCTTCTTGACTGTTGCACAAGAGCTTTAAAGTCAACAACTACCTTCAGTTTATCTCGCCTAAAATATGTTTTATTGTGAAATACAAACCGCTCAGGCCTATTACAGGAGAAAAATGCTGTCCAACGACACCCATTTATGTTCCATTCCATTGCAGAAAACCACCCTTATCTGTGTGTTTGCTTTCCATTATTCGTGGTTAACCAGCATTCAACAGTATTACATGAAAAAACTGATAAATAAAGCTCAAGAACAGCTCAGGTCCAGCATATCCGTGTTGTATACGTAACCTTTCATTCCTGATTCGTGTCACTTGACCGTGGCCGGGTGGCTCAGGGGAGCTGTGCATGTTGCCTGAGGGCCAGAGTGAACACGTATTCACTTCCACTGTGGAGGAATCCCTGACGGTGCTGTATTTTTCTACGACACGTATATGACACAATTCCATAGTGACTGTCAGTTTATTTAATCCTTATAGCAAATATAAATGTAAATGTATAGTTCAGAAATAAACTACAAGAAAATTGAGTGTAAATATGTTAGACATGTCAAGTTCATATCTCAAAGCAATACTGCTATGTTTTATCTGTACTCATGCATGGCACTGCACGGGACTCTAGCAACATGCCCCATGTTTGCAACATGCTATATACGGGAGAAAAATTATTATACTGTATACAGGGTTATACTATCTATAGTTTCAGGCTTTAGGGGGGTCTTAGAATGTATCGCACACAGATGGGGAATTTCTTTACTTCTATCAGGTTTCATCTCACCAGCTCACACCACTCAATCTAAAACATTATATTTGTATGTAAAAAAACATAGGATATGCTACACAAGAAACTCCAAAACTTGAAATTTGTTAGGCCAGAAATCATATCTTGAATATGAATATATTTACTATGAGTATCTTTTAAACATAGTGAATGTGAAACGTGAAGCATATTTACATTAGAACTGACCTACAATAAAAAGTTATCGCTAACGAACTAATCTATAGAACTCATGCCTTCTGTTTTAACAGCACACTCGGCCTACTCTATATTTGAAAAGTAGAGCGTGGTTAGTGTAGAGTAGTGTGGTTAAGGAACATGGGCTGCATTCCCAATGCATTAGATATGAAGATGTGCCAGAAAAATCAAGTTCAGACAAACACACACAAACACACACACCTATACACGCTGGCACAAGATAACACCAAAGTGCTTTATTTACACACTGCACTAATTCCACCTAGACAATAGAAAGCTAGAGGCTAGAACCCTATCTGACGTGTCACAGAGAGCTGAATATTTATGCTTGGAAGTACAAATCCAAGAACGAGCAGAAGCATCAACTCTGCCTTCTTTCTTTCATTGTGCCCAACCATCATTGTTTATAAATAACATGATTTAATATTAATAATAATCATAATAATTTCAGCTAAATCTATCAGTCAGGAGAAAAAACAATGCATTGTTAAAAATAAAAATAAAAAAAATGCTGCGAGCAGGAATTGTTCTGGCGACATTTTACCCCCTCCCTGTACAAGAAGCATTACATGTATACATGACAGTCTTGTGTCTAAAAGATGGGGGTCAGATCAAAGTGTCAATACAGCAGCGATCACTACTGATGTCCCATCCAAGGTGTTTATTAATGTGCCCTTTGTTCTCCCCTTTGGTAACCCAATTTTGTGGAGTTGGGTTGATGGTTGTTTTGAAGTAACCATTTGTATCAATGTAGCCTTTTGTCTCTTGTAAATAGCCATTAATTCTAAAAGCAATGTTAAATAGTGGTCAGATACAGGTGTGCAGAATTGGGATATGCCACCTCCAACACCCCCTCCCCATCCCCAGCAGCTCCTTCAGCAACCCCCTAGTACCAGTAAAATATGTTACATATTTCAATTTTATGGAAAGTCTGGTAGCCCTGTTGATCATTTGTAAAATTGTTTCCCCAGCAATTTCTGATTGCCTGGTTGAATATGGGTAGTGTAGGCTATAGCTCCATTCAACAATAAAATCTCTTACAAATCCGACTTGTTCTCTGACTAGTTGGATAACAAACTTTTGTAGAGAGCTTTTGAAGGATAGTTTTAAATTTAAGTTTAGCATTACAATTTTACAATAAAAACTGCAATATGTCTGTTTCATTTTAAATATTTAGTTGTTTTCATTTCCATTGTATATTCACCAGCTACAAAGTTAACACTAGTACATCCACTGTAGCTTGGTTATGTGCCAGTTGTTCTTCTTTACATGTGTACAATGAAAAAGCTTTCATCATAAGTCCTCCTCCTCCTCCTTCCTCATAACTCCTCATTCCCCAACCATTTACAACCCCTGATAAAAGTGGTACTGGTGGAAATGAAAACTCATAGATAAATTGCTTTTTATGCAAAGCCCCAATTAAGGCCTAACAAGCAAATATGATCTGTAAGCTTTGAGAGTGTTAAAACAACACATTCATTAGCTCATGCCTATCCAGGAACACAAAGTCATAAAAAAGTCATTAAAAGTGTTCAAATGTATCAAAATGAGCCAGCACTAAAATAAGCTGTATTGTTTTTTTCCTTTAACCTTTTTTCTCTCCCATATTTGTTCGGTGCCTGTCATAAATATAGCTGACATTTCCCTGGGCCAGGGTCAAGCTGAAGATGAAAAGACCCACTGACATTCATGGTAATGAAAAGGCTGATGTACTCGTGCTGTTGACCCCATCTTCGTCTGCATCTGACTTTTGACTATGCATCACTATTGAACCAGTAAGATAAATAAAAGGCTGACCTATGGGATAATAAAAGACTGAAGGGATTGAAGATACTATCAGAATATTAACTCCTTAAAGTAGAAAGGATATTTAAATAAGGATAGGGACAATAAATATAAATCTTCTGCTGAAATAAATAGGTAATAGTTACAGAATGGAATTATTAAAAAATTATTATAAATACCAAAATAATAATAAGAAGAAGAATCATAATAATAATAATAATAATAATAATTAATATTAATAATAATAATAATAATAATAATAATGTTTATTTTTTTCCCACTAGACACATTTTTGTTTCGTGGACCCTCATTCTTCAGTTTAGTGGTTTATTACATTTACATTTATCTTTTTTATTAAATACCCTAAATATTTTTGAATATTTTGCTCAGTCGCTGATCCACTGTGCCAAAGCAAATTATTTTGAATAATAAGTAATGAAGCAGATCGAATGAAGCAGATCACTTTCTCACAACCTCAGTGGTCTGGCAGTTTAATGTTTTAAAATTATGTTAATTTGGAAAAATATAATAATAATACTATTAATAATGAAGTAATGCTGTGTAGAAATGAGACAGACATGCAGAGACACGCAACGTTGCAGGAAACACAGGCGTTTACTCATAAATTGGCAGGCAGGACTCAAGGTCAGGCAGTTCATGGTCAAACACAGCAATATCAAGAGAGTCAGAAGGGCAAAGTGGGTAAAGGAAATGGTAGGTCCTGTGATAATTAATGTTTTACAAATAGAACGCTTACAGACGAGGTAGAAAACCAAGCTGCTTAGTGGGGAGTGAACAGAGTAAATATAAAAGGTGTAGGTGATGAGGTGATTAGTGCCAGGTGGGTGTGATGGAATGAAGGTGATTGTGTGGGAATGGTCACGTGAGCAGTCAGTGGATGTGATAGGATGTGGAAACATCATACTTTGGGGGTGCTTTTCTGTAAGGGGACAGGAGGACTGCACCGTTTTGAAGGGAAGATAGATGAGGTCATGTGTTGTGAGATTTTGGCCAACAACTTCCTTCCCTCAGTAAGAACATTGAAGATGGGTCGTGGCTGGGTCTTCCAGCATGACAGTGACCCAAAACACACAGTCAGGGCAGCTAAGGACTGGCTCCTTAAAAAACAATTCAAGGCCCTGGAGTGGCCTAGCCACTCTCCAGACCTGAACGTAATAGAAAATCATTTTTTGAGGGAACTGGAACTCAATGTTGCCCATCAACAGCCTCGAAACCTGAGAGATCTGGAGAAGATCTGAGTGGAGGAGTGGACCAAAATCCCTGCTACAGTGTGTGCAAACTGGGTCAAGAACTACAGGAAACGTCTGACCTCTGTAATTGCAAACAAAGGTTTCTGTACCAAATATTAAGTTTTTTTTATTTAAAATGTTAATCTTTTTCAAATATCTCAAATACATATTTCATGCAATGCAATGCAAAGCATCATGTTATTAAATAAATAAATAAATACATAAAATAACCTTACAGTTTCAAAAGTATATAGTCTTTGTAGCATAGGCCACGAACACCTACTAGGGATTTTAGTCGTTATTATAGACTGGTTAACATCTTTCACTTCTCAGTGTGATGGTTTTCAAAATCATAAGTAATAAGTAATAAGACTTGACACAGAATTCTTTACTAAAAGAACCTAGTCGCTTTTAAAGCTGTTGCCTCACCTGCCAAACCTTTCAGCTTCTAAGTCAAGGTCTTTGGAAGAGTTTCATCGCATCAGGGAGGCCTGATGGGGAAGGAGACGAATTCGACAAGGCCTAAATTTTCACTCCAGCTCTCCTAGAACAAGCCTAGTAATTCCTCCTGCTGTCTGGACTGTCACTTTCTTAATCAGAGGCTGCCACAGACTGAACCGAGGAGAGGCCATTCTCTATAACGCTGAGCGTTCAGGCTCCATTAGCCGCTCCTCTGCCTGCAGAGTCCTTGAAATCAGAGCATATAGAAAATGGAGCAGAGGGCTGAACTAAGTGGGTTGGATATGCAGTACTCGCTCGTACTTCTCTCTATGCAGTAGCTGCACAGGCCTTCCCGCAGTGAGGGTCCCTTTACTTCTAGTGGAGTATGGCGTTAATTCACTCAAAGAGTGGATTAAAGGACCACAGAGCCATTAATGGTGACGTCAATGGAAAAAGAGAAAATGGCTCTTACAATTATCATATGCCACTACAAAGGCTTTGGGGTCTTTAAATAGATCCTTAAATCGATATATTACTTCACCAATCGCTGCAGTAAATTTACATAAATGCTAATAATAATTATTATAATAACTATTACTATTGGTATTAATAATACAAATTGTTATTATTCATAAAATCATAAAATAATTTATTTAGAAATAAATGTGATACATGCCCTAGTAGTGCATTTTAGAAATACGCTCCAAGTTTTTGCATTTCAATTCATTCTTGTGAATTTTATTTTTAAATAACTGATTCACTTTTTCTTGATCTTCATCTAATTTCTGTTTCTTATATATTTGGTCTGTCTTAAAATAGTTCGTTTTTGCTTCAGTTTTTAAACTTTTATAACATTTTTATTTCTTTCCCAGGACATTTCCAGAACGTAACACATTTTATTTACTAACAACACACTCATTTCATGCCACGTTTAGTTTGACATATTGTTTATGCCTTATTTAGCTACTCTTATTTATGTTAGTTATTATGTTAATTAATAGTTATTTGCTATAATCACACAAATCATATTTTATATTGATTTAATTTTATCTCTGCCACATGTCTATGTGTTGTATGATAATATATGAATATATTCATTTCAGGAATGTCAAGAATACCATTTAGGATTAATTAAAGAAGATAAATGCACTGACTTTAATTGATCCTTAACAGGTTTAATTTCTCCTTTGCAATACATAATTTAATCAATCCAAAAGTTATTGTGATTCACTGGATGACTGTAATTGTGATTATACTCTAAAGAAATCTTATTTAATACCAGGCCATATTTTATCAGTGTCACGGTCAGCACGCAAGACTTATTTCTCATTATTATAAACCTGAAAGCAGGCCAGTACAGATCATCACATTACACAGCCTGGCAGCATGGTGATATTGAGCTCCAGGGTGTACTCAGCGCATAGTGTTAAGTACCCAGCTTTGGCATTTATAGGCAGCACTGGAAATGATGGGTACCAAGGTATAAAAATGCATGTGGTTAATTAACCCTGTTAGCACAGGAAAAGATGTAATTTTTGCTTTTATTAAATGTCAGACTTTAGATCATTGTTTATTCAATAACATTGTAGGAAAATGCCACTGAAAATGTGTATGTAGCTTTATTTTTGGGAGTGAATAACCAAGAAAGCATTTAGGACAATATTTTATCATGTTTAAATGACTTTATATTATTGGGCCAATTGTATATGTTTTCAGCAAAGAAAGCTGAATGGAAAGTCTCAAATTTTACAGCTCAATGCACTCACTCTGTTCCCCTCTCCATACCCCTCCTGCTGAGCATCGGGTGAACAAAAGTTCTGAGGTCAGTGCCCAGAGACAGACAGTATAGCAAAATTACATTTTTAGGACTAGCTTCATTATACTATATACTATACTATATACTATACTATACCAGGGTTAGTACTGAGCCTGTAATCTGATTGGCAAAGATGCACTCTCCATGCCATAATAATAATAATTATTATTATTATTATTATAATAATAATGGCATCCTAATCCAGCCGATCTAACCTACATACACACGTAACCTAGAAACGATGCCAGCATTCAGAGGCAGCAAAGTTACAATTACACAATAATTACACAATATTCTGTTAAATAATAGATTCACAATGACTCTGAAGTCAGTTTTACTACCATCAACAGAAAATTAATCAGCCTTATCACTTACAAAGACGTCGTTTGCTGGTCTTAATCTTTGCGTGTTTCATTAAACACCATCGACAGCTCCCAATACGTTTCTGACTGATATTATTAACATAAATAGCTTCATCTAACCACCTTCATCATATAATCACTAATAAAGTATAACAGATTCTAGCCTTTGTTTATACCACACTCAGATTTGCTGCAGTCAGTAGAAGTGTGTAATATAACAGCCTGCCAATCTTAGGTTTACCAATAACTGGTATATTAGAGAACATATTTTATTGATGGTGGCTTGATGGCACAAATGGACAGCACTGTCACCTCACATCTCCAGACATGCTCTGTTTGACTCCTGAAGTATTCACTGCCTATATGGAGTTTTCACGCATTAGGTCAACTGGTGTCTTTAAAGTGTCTCATTGTGAAGTATGTGTGTGATGAATCGTCACCATGTATAGGGTTGGTTCCCACCTTGTTCACTGAACCATGACCCTGAACTGGCATAAGCACGTATGAAAATGAACAAATTAATGATTTATTATTTCCTGGCTTTAATGTTTTTTTCTTGGCATGCATTGTTCAGTGTTCACAGATAAATGGTTTTCCTGGGGAAATGCAAACACTGGATGTTTGATAACAGTAATAAAATAGCCCACAAAGGACAGTCAAGTTTTTCAGTCCTGGTTAACTCAAGACAAACCCAAAGAACCCAGAGATACTTAAAGAACCCAGTCCCACCAGAGTGCAGTAACTCCCTCCATCATTTAGTCACTAAAAGACGATGTGCCTCCAAGGACGTCCTACTGAGGACTGATTTTAAAATCTATTTTGTTTTATAATCTATTTTGTTACTTATTTTATTAGTAACTTAAATATTAATATTGATTTAAATGAGATTATTTACTTAATTTTACTATTACTTTAATATACTAATTTAGGTATTTACTTAATTAACATCTAGGCCACCCATGAAGGACAGGTCCCTTTTTGAGTCTTGGTCCTCCCAAGGTTTCTTCCTTTTACTTTCAGGGTGTTTTTCCTTTCCACTGTCACCCTAAGCTTGCTCGATTTGGGATTGGCCTTTTATGATAATATAATATTGTAAAGCTTCTGAGACAATGCTCCATTATAAAAAGCACTATATAAATAAATTTGACTTGACAAATCTATTCAAATATTTTACTCCTCTTGGTTAATTGTTAATCATAAAGATTGAGGTTTAGGTAAAATCTATTATCACTGCATAAAAGTTGTCTCACTGCAAAACGTACATATAAATTGTTTAGTCTGCATGATTTCTTAAGATTAAGCACAGCATGACATCATACATGAAAACTTCTAGTTTCTTAGCACCTAAATCTAATATCTGACCTGTTAGATGCCAGTTTTTTAGTTATGACGTCGATTGCTTTACTACACAGGATGATCATTCAATTTATTTAAAATACAGCATTTCAATATTTACCAAAGTGTCTAAATCATTTATTATTTATGATGGAATTGAATATCTTGGTGAATTATTAAAGTTGTTCAACTTAAACTCCTGTTGCTAAATAATGCAGTGAAAATCTCATTTGAAGTCCGAGACACACAACTAGTAGACAAGCCTCTGTGTCTCTAGGTGTGTATGGCATGTCTGTGTAGCCTCTGTTTTAAATAGAAGAACAGATGACAATCTTTGGACAACTGTCTTTAAATGGCTTTCGATCTACCATCTTAAATGTAAAAATTATCTTGAATATTTGTCAACCGAAAGGGTTTTGGCATTTTTACTTTTAGCTTTTCATTTTCTAGCTCAAAGTATACCTCCTTCATTATGTACTGTAGCTATGCATAAACATTTAGGTCAGTATCAGTGTTATATCTCTGAGATTATATTCAAGAACCTCATGCACCTGAGAAAGTAAAATCCTACGGCGTGATCAAAGCTGCACGGTGAACACACATGTGAGACTCAATCCGCAGGGGGGAATCACATCAAGAGATGAAGATGTCAGCTTTTGAAGTAATGAATTCATGTGAGAATACATGTTCTCATCGGGATGGGGAAAAGATTCCAAAGGGGGTGCATGGTAATAAAGATCAGGAGGATTTGACATTTATTTGTGGAATGATGAAATACTTAGGATTTAATTGTGTATGCTACGGGTGGTGTAGAAGGTCCTTCTTCCATTCCTGTTTAAGATTAGGTAAATGTAATGGTTCCGAGTGTATACACTCACCAGCCACTTTATTAGGTTCACTTTGCTAGTATCAAGTCAGACCCCCTCTGTCTGCAGACCTGCTTTAATTATTGATGGCATTCTCATCCATGGTATCCATCAAGGTGCTGGAAACATTGCTCAGAAAAGTTGGTCCATATTGAGATGCTTGCATCACACAGTTGCTGCAGATTTGTCAGCTGCCTAATGCAGATCTTCTTTCCCACTACATCCCAGAAGGTGCACTTTGGGATTGGGATCTGATGATTAAGGAGGCCATTTGAATGCAGTAAACTGCACATTTTGAAGAAACAAGTTAGAAATGATTTGAGCTTTGTTACATGGCACCTTATCCTGCCTGGAGTAGCCACCAGAAGATGGTACACTGTAGTCATAAATGCATGGGCATTGTCAGCAGCAACACTCAGGTAAGCTGTTGCATTTAAACAATACTCAATTGATATTAAAGGACCCCAAGTTTTGCAAGAATATATTGCCCACACCATTATACCACCAGCAGCATGAACCCTTGATACAAGGCAGAATGGATCCATGCTTTTATGTTGTTTATGCCAATTCTGATCTGAGTGTCGCAGAAGAAATCAAGAGTCATCATTGTCCATTGTGGTCCAATTATTCAATTTTGGTAAGCCATCTGCCTGCCCTGGTGCTGCCCATCTGCTAACCCCAGTTATAATGAGTGGTTATTTGTGTTACTGTTTCCCTTTTATTATCTTGAACCAGTCTGGTCATACTCCTTTTTCATCAACAAGGCATTTTAACCCAGAGAACTGCCCTTATTGGATAGTTTCTCTTTTATGACTATTCTCCGTAAACTATAGAGATGGCTGTGTATGAAAATTCCTGAAGATAAGCCGTTTCTCAGACCAGTCTGACATCATGATTCTTTTCATGTCACTTAAATCACCTTTCTTTCCCATTCTGTTGCTCAGTTTGAAATTCAGCACTTAATCTTGACCATAACTACATGCCTAAATGCATTGTGTTGCATCCATGTGGCCGATTCAATGTTTGTGTTAGCAAGCATTTGAACCTGAAGTTCAATGGAGTCACCATTGAGTGTGTACTGTCTTACACACATATGCTTGTTAAATTCATGGTTTCCAAAGGCAGTAGGTTTTCCATAGTTTTCTGGAAGTTCTATAGTGCCGACTGTGCAGATCCACCTCTCTTCTTCAGAAATGGTCTAAGTGGTCTAAATTTGTGTGACTTGCTTATGTGTGTATTGATTTTTTTTTATTAAAAGGCTCTTAGTGTGTTTTAATGTGTTTATGTTTCATTAATGCCCAGTATTTGTGTAAACTGTGTGTTTCCAGTGCATTAAGTGGCGTACACTAGCGATTTATAACCTATTGTATTACTGAAGGCTGTGTAAGTACTGTATGTGATCTGTAAGTGCGTTAGGACTTGGTAACTTTACATTCATTTTGATCAGTTTATAGCCCTAATCAGGGCTGGTAATTTGACCGGTGATATACAGGCCATGAAATAAAGTGCACTATGAGCAAATTAGTCATTACCACAGTTACCCTGTCAGTGAGGTGGTAGGAAGACATACACCATATACTGCAAAAGATTTGGGATTTTCGTTTGGATTATGGTCAGGACTTCGACTTGGCCTTTCTACAATATTAACTCTTAGTTCTTTGTTAACCTTTCTGTTGTTGATTGGCAATTATCCTGACATTTCCTTCCTTTCATAAATGACGGCAAACAGTCCTGGCCCACAAAAGGATACTGCCACCATCATGTGTCACATGTAGTATAACAGTCTTATGCTGGGATGCAGTGTTATCCATTCTCCAGAAATACACTTGTGATTTAAACCAGAAAATGCATTTTTTGTACTTTTTTATACCCCAATTCCAGTGAAGTTGGGACATTTTATTTAAACATAAATAAAAACAGAATATAATGATTTGCAAATCCTTTCCAACCCATATTCAATTGAATACATTACAAAGACAAGATATTTAATGTTCAAATGGATAAACTTTATTTTTTTTTTTTTATATTCACTCATTTGTACACAGAATCTGTATGACTGTGGATTGGCACAAAACAAATGTATAAGAGATGGTTTTGTAACCGTTAAAGAATGATAATCATCAACAACTCTTTTTCTGACATGCTCAGAAATCACCTTTGTTCGCGCCAAGATATACTTTCACAAATTTGCCACGAAGATCAGACTGAATGATTCACTGTCATTTAAGTACAACAGGGTAACCACAGATACTGGATTGTCATCATACTTTCATCATCAAAGTGAAGATATGTAATATTGAATCATTTTTCTGAATAAATAATCGACCAAGTGTAATATTTTTGCCTCATTTTGTCAACTTTGTCATACTTTAACATGTGTGAAATGTGTGACATTTTAGGTAAATTATTTACATTTACAGTATTTAGCAGACGCTCTTATCCAGAGCGACTTACCAAAGTGCTTATTATATGCAGAAATATGAAAATAGTATAAAGGATTCACAAACATTAAAACACTACTGTATGCAGGCAGCATTTTGTCATGTCACCTACCTAATTGGGCAAAACAAATGACCATAAGGATTTTGCTTATAGATATTCATGTATTAAAATAATTTATTTACCAACACAGCTCCTGTCCACACCAAAAAATGTCACGAATGGCCAAGCATGTGTTTGGATGTTTCTGGTTATACCCCTCTCCCCCAAAGTACTAATGTTTAGAATAAGTAGAGCCCCTTAGGTGCATAAGACCAATGGTCCATGATCTTATCACAACCCATTCATGACATGTATGTCATGATTTCAAGATGGATTAAACCTGTTCTGGAAAATGTTCACCTTCTGTTTACATGAACTTGAGCTAAAATAAATGTCCTGGTTTGAATGTATAGTTAAAACTAGTAAAATGCTCCCAAAGTAGAGTGAACATGTAGTATCTCACAAAAGTGAGTACACCCCTCACATTTTTGTAACTATTTTATAATGTATTTTTATTGAACAACACTGGAGATATGACACTTTGATACAATTTAGACTTTAGTCTTTAGCTTGTGTAAATGGTGTAAAACAGTGTAAATTTGCTGTGGCCTCAACAAACATCCATTATTGTCTAAGCCACTGGCTACAAAAATATTGGCCTAAGTGAAAATGGCCAACTTGTGCCCAATTAGCTATTTTCCCTCCCCGCTATCATATGACTCGCTAGTGTTACAAGGTCTCAGATGTGAATAAGGAGCAGGTATGATAAATTTGGCATTATCAATCGCACACTTTCTCATACAGGGGGTTTGTACTCCCAAAGTTACACTGCAGACTGAATACTTTACATTATATCAAAGTGTCATATCTTCAGCGTTGTCCCACGAAAAGATATAAAAAAATAGTTACAGTACTTTTGGGAGATGCTGTACATTTTTCGCGGAATAATGCCCATTTATAAGAACACATCAGGGTAAAGGTAAAGGTGCTCTGCATCATTGTTTCACCACCAAACATATTTGAGGGAAATATTAGCATTTAGTTGCATAACACCATTGGCCCATGTTAGCACAAACCATTCACAATTCCATAAAAACACAATTCCTTAGAGTCACATCCAAATCATAAAAAGTTGGAAAAGTACAGAAACTGCATATTAAAAATACACACTGTGTTTCTTTCATTTTCTTTTATTTAACTGCAGACATTATGGACCTGGGACGCTACATGTTTTGTCGGGTCTACTTAATTTTATTTGTTAATAAACAGTCTGCATTTCAGGCCTGCAACACATTTAAAAAAGATGGCATGAGGCAATTTAGAGCTAGACATGAATCGAAAAATATTTATGTGATTTTAAACAGGTGATGTCATCAGGTGATTGTAATCATGATTTGGTACAAAAGCAGCATCCAGGAAAGGTTGAGTTTTTGATTAGCGAGAGAGTTCGTAAACAAATCTGTAAGAAAATCACAAAAATATTTAAAAACAATGTGCCTAAAGAAAGACTAGATGGGATCCCTTTACAGTGCATAATATCATTACATTATTTAAGGAATCTGGAGGAACTTCAGTGCTTAAAGGCCAGGGGTGCAAGCTTAAGCTTAATCATCAAGAGCCACCATTCAACAATAACTGATACAGCAAAATGGCTAAGGAATTACTTTGGAAAACCTTTGTCAAGCATTATAATACGAAGTTACATTCACAAATGCACTTAAAACTTTACTGTGCAAAGAAGATGACATGTTAACCAAAAGTGGCATCAACTTCTCTGAGCTTGGAAGCATCTAGGATGGACCATCATACAGTGGAAATGTATATTGTAGTAAGATAAATCTGTATTCCAGGTTTTTTTTTAAACTGCTCTGACAAAAAATATCAGCAACAAGTCCATAAGTCAAGGTCTTTCATGGTATGGGGCTGTGTTAGTGCCATTGGCAATGGTCATTTACACTTCTGTGATATCAGCATTAATGTAGAAAAGTACTTTGAAGTTTTATACCAACATAAGCTGCATCAAGACATCATCTTTTCCACGGACGTCCAAGCATTTTACAACAAGACAATGCAGCACCACATACTCCACAACTTACAAAGACATGCTTGAGGAAGAAGAAGGTACGGGTATTGGACTGGCCAGCCTGCAGTGTTAACCTGTCCCCAAAAGAGAATGTGTGGAGAATTTTGAAATGAAAACGCCTGTGTTTGCAGACAGAATGAAACAAAATAACACTCGAAATACTTTTCAGAGAAATCATTTGCCCACCTTTGCTTGCCTTGCTCCTTGCCTTTAGTCGCGTATTGGCAAGGAAATACCGTTTAAATTCGGACAGTTAGTTAAATGCTCTTCGTAACATGTTCAGATCCATCACAACATTATCTTCATCTCCTCTGATGCCCTTCGCCAGGGATTGTATGCAAGCTTGTTCCTGACTTTGTTTCTCCACCTGTACTTTATTAAACCTGTAAATGTTCAGTAAATTGCTTGCTGCAGTCAAAGACAATGATAATCAAGCTCTCAGAAAGATGCCCCATCTGAATTCTGACACAGAGCATAGAGCCAGTTCTTGCTGTGTGTTTGTTCCGCTCCCTGGCTGAGGTTTCCTATCTTGCAGAGCAGAAACGCCTAACATGTTCCCTCTCTGTCTCATTCCGTCTCTATCAATCTCTCTCTCTCGCTCTTTCCCTCTCTCTCGCTCTTTCCCTCTCTCTCTCTCTCTCTCTCTCTCTCTCTCTCTCTCTCTCTCAGGATAGGAGGAAAGTAATTTTTCATGCTCTGCTGTCTCCATCCAGAACAGCATCTTTGCCATACAGAAGCACTGAGAGTGAAGTGCTGCTTTGCATGAGTTCAAGGCAAAAGTCACTTATTACCTCTGCACCAGTTCAAGGCTGGGTTTAGGAGAAAGACAGAACACAATGTTAGTGACTTTGATAAATATATCACAATGTTAAAATCATATGTGTTACATCAGGCAACAAAAACAGATCAATTGACAAGTTATTTCATTCATTTATCCTTTGAGTCTTAAATACTGTAATGATAATGTAAAGATCCAATTTCCAACTACTTAGCATCTCATAACAAACCGTCCTGTCCTGTCTATGAACGTATTATGAACACATGTTTACACCTATACAGTTTATGTGTTTAACACTTAACTGCAGGCAGCTGAATAGGGGTCATCAATTCATCATGGATTTAGCTTCACATACACATGCAAAAGTGTGGACACCCCTGGTTAAAATGACTAAAGATTATTAATGATAAAGCAGAGAACGATAACGAAGATGAACGTGATGATGACGATGATAGTTAAATAATTGAAAGCGTTTGTAAAAAAATACACTAAATGGGGAAAAAGGTATTTGTAATGCGCACCTCCAGCCATGTCTAAAATAAGGAATGAGATTGTGCTGATCTAAAACACTGGCAGATATGTCCTGGAAGGTATAGCACTGAAAATGATGGCAGGTTCGAACTGCCCCAGATGGCAACCAAAACAAAAGGGGAAACTGAATTAGCATGGTCTCAAACATGTTCAGATCAACCCAAATCAAATAATGTATTATTTTATAAAGTAATCAGTTTGTCAAGGAAACCTAGTGTATATACTGTACGACCCTAATTCCAGTGAAGTTAAAACGTTGTGTAAAACATAAATAAAAACAGACTATGATGATTTGCAAATCTTTCAACCCATATACAACTGAATACACTACAAAGACAAGATATTTAATGTTCAAACGGATAAACATTATTGTTTTTTGCAAATATTTACTCATTTGGATTTGATTCCTGCAAATTGTTCCACAAAAGTTTGGAAAGGAGCAGGTTTACCACTGTGTTACATCACCTTTCCTTTTAATAACAATTAATAAGCTCCATAAGTTGAGGCTTTGTAGGGTGGAATTATTTCCCATATGTACATTTCAGCATTAATGGCTGGCTTTTTAAATTTGCGCTAATAACAATCCGGAGAGTCCTTTTCTCTTTGGCCCAGAGGACACAACGTCCATGATTTCCAAAAACAATTTGAAATGTGGACACGTCAGACCACAGGACACTATTCCACTTTGCGTCAGTCCAAGCTTCTTGCAAAAAGAGACGATAATGCACCAGTGAGGCTAAATGGTAACTATGTACCATGGCATCTTCACTTTTACACCAGACAATGCTGCAAAAACACTGCAAGCAGTGCATCTTGTTGACAAAGAAAAAAAACATTGTCCACTGTGTCAGACTGGCATTAGCCTGCTGACTTCACTAGTTTCATCATAAATGAGACCCTGCATTTTCATGATAAACAATTCCTATTCTGGCCCTTCAACTCCAACATCTTAAAGGCACTGTGCAGTTCACACAGCCTATAATCTTGCACGTAGTTCACACAATGTTTAAGAAGTGTTCCATGATGGTCCTAGATCTCTGCTGAGTGATGCTTGAATTGTGATGGCCCTTGAGGTGAACAAGATAAGAACATGTCAGTCTCTGTTTCAATGTTGTTTGAATTAATTCATCACAGTCTACTGCAGTATCTCACAAGACAGAGAAATTGTGTTTTCCTTTGTGCAAATGAAAGGAATAAGCTCTCTGTCTCAGCTGCCAGGACCTGAATGCTTTTGAGTGACAGAAATTGCCAGGGATAAGGTTTCAGCCCACAAATTTCCCAGGCAGAAGCACTTTGCAAATCTGGCTTACCATTGAGGCATAAAGAACTCTCTAAGAAAAGTTTGGCCATGTCAAAGTAAACTTTCTCCTAACGTATACAGTCAGGACATCAGTTAAAAACCAAACATGTCATTATCTGGCTCTTTTAAATGTGTTTATCCTTTAAATAGAACCTAACAACATCTGCTAAATCATTTAGCCTTTAAGACTAGCCAGAGGAGCACCACTTAAGGGAAGTTTGGTTGATTATAGGTGCTTCCCTTTTACTTTGCTGAAGGACTACCATATGTTAAATTGGGTTGACTCTCTGTTTGTGATGTATAAACCTTCTGAAGTAATTATATTATAGATCTCTGGCAGCTTTTAAACCTTTTTTAATATCATTGCTTTAAGTGGACCATTTAGAGTAAATCTTTGTACCATTTAAATGTCCAAATGTCAGGATAATGTTTAAAGAAAAAAGGAGAATGATATCTGAGGAGCCTAAATTGTAATGCTCATTGATGTTCACTTTAGGCATCAATTTTCCAAGCGTCCTTTAGACAATGTTTCTTCAGGTTCTTTAGACAAAATGATTAATGGAGATTAATGGGGCCAAAACTGAGAATTACCTTTAGTATAATTCAAACTTTGCCTTCTGATATCCTTAAAGACACAGAGAACGCAGAGTTCCTTATAACTCTCACCAACAATCAAACTCCACACAGACAGTAACTGAAAGCGAGGACTGAGCTGGTAACCTAGACCTTTTATAGCACCAATACAATCCTTGGCATCAGCCTGCTGCCATTCATAAACATATTAATTTTAATAAAACTGACCAGCACTTATACATCTTATTCCATTTATATTTACAGTATTTAGCAGACGCTCTTATCCAGACAATTTACAACTGATACAGTCTTACAAAAGCAATTGTGGGTTAAGGGCCTTGCTCAAGGACCAACTGGTGGCAGCTTAGCATAGGTGGGATTTAAACCTTGGACCTTCTGGTACCTTACCTGCTAGGTCCCTGTTGAACGCATAATGCAATTGCACCCTAGGTTTCTGCT